>JAODLI010001936.1:0-10886 GCA_027575585.1 Percopsis omiscomaycus
ACAATAAACAAAGTTATCATTCACGCTTCAAGTTTAAAATCTTCAAACAGTAAATAATTGCTAATTGCGAAGTGCTTCAAATTTTAAGAGCTGATCTAGCAGAGTAGAAGGAATTTAATTTAATTTTTTATTTTTTAAGAAAGGGAGGAACTTATTGTATTTTATTATGAGCCAAATTGTTTGAAAAACACCACATGATAAGTATGAGTCAACTGGATCTTAACAAGGAAGGAATTGTTGCTCATACCAGAAAGGTGAGACGTCCCACGTTAGACCAGGGCAGGTCATACTGCATCTGCCGAATGTTGTTCACCTCCTGTGAAGATAGAACACACACACACACAACATATAAGAGACAGCCTAAAAGTGTCGTGGCACTATTTAGGTGTATACAGATATAATACATTTTGTTGTATCATGTACTTACACACCCAAGATCTACTTTATAATTAGTAATCAATGATCAATAGTGCTTTTGTGCACTGGAGCCATCTGGACCTTGCTAAGAGGCCATGGGATCTTTGGAGGTGTCTCACGGTCTGTTGGCTCTGGAATCACCCAGGCCTAGAGCCCTAATCCCCCCAGATGGCCCCTGATGGACAGATCAAACGCCTGATGGGCATGGCAGACAGACCCTATCTCCTGATGCACTGCCAATGGTAGCAGTCCCACACATTCTTCACACGGCTATTCGTGACCGCAGAAGCGGGGTTAGATTCTTTGAGCAAACACAGGTTCGCCCTTACGCACATGTTGACATACACGCACACACCTGATAAACCTGCATTCCTCGCAGAGTCAGGCCAAGCAGCGCCGTCCCTCTTTCTGCCTTCTTGTCCTGCACAAATGAACAATGGGGTGTCAAGAAACCAGTCCACAGCTTAACCCCTCTTCTAGTTCACTTAAAGAGAACACTTGGAGCATGAAGCCAAATAACCACGGCTAATCATGCCTATTCAATGACAGCCTGAATGGCACCCCAAATTAAGTACAAACACTGTGTTTGCAATTAAGGAGATTTGATTGATTCAAATTTTAAGCGAAAGAACATCTATATTAAGTGTATGATGTTTCATAGCTGAATGAATGTCGCAGAATGATTTCATAATGGAGGGGACAATAAACTTAGATAAAGATAAAAGAAGATGTAGTTGGTTCATAGTCATTCATCTAGCACACAGCTCACACAACGTTTGCATTTGTAAATAAAGTCAATATTGCTTCAATAAAAATGTATTAATATGATTGATAGTTTAGCTGAAATCAATTAATCACAACATACACACAGTTTAAACTACGGCCCACACTACATTTGCTTGTGTTGTGTTTGATTACCAACAGGGGATAGCATCCTTGAGCTAAATGACCTAATTGTAATAGTAACATTAGAACCAAACGGTCTCTTCGACCCCTGACCTTTTGCAGTTTGTAGAAAGTGACAGGTACATCCTCCAGCTGACATGAGTTTGTGACGAAGTGCAAGATGGCATCTCGGGTGGACATGCCCCACATCTCCTGGTGCACCTTGGGCCCATGACAGAGGAGATAGCTGACGCCACGCTTGGCTACAATCTAAAAAGGAAAGACAGAGAAAAAAGAGACAGGAAAATAAGGACCAAGACACAGACACAAAGAGTGATGAGTAAAGCCTGAACATTCCATTCCTGAAAATGTACATTTAAAATAAAAATGTACAATATTTAAGATAAAAAATGTAAAAGATTATATTTTCTGGTATACAAAATGTTAAAATGTACCAACATAATACCATTACATAAGTAAATAAACAACAGGAATAATTAAACAAAAACAGTACCAAACAAAGGTACTGCTAAACAGTAAACTACTACTAGTAATATCAATACAAATACTAATACGAATAGTAAAATATATTTCACAAACATCGTTTTAACTAGTGGACACTTATTCACTGGCTATAACTTGCTTTCCTGCACTCCGAAGCTATAATTAATTAAACAACTCATTACTAAATGGTGACACCTACCCAGGGGGGGAAGTAATCCTTAGGCAGAAAGTAAGGCGTTGCCTCCTTGTTGTCGCCAGGCAGAGGGTGGTCGCCCAAATCCGCCTGCAAGGCGTAACCAGCCAGCTGAAAGTAGACTGCCTCCTGCTGGCGGCATTCAGAGCGCAACACTCGCTCTCGCAATTCAGAATAGTACAGGTGGCGTGCTTGACGCTCACTGGTACCACCCAAAAGGGAGTTGGACGTCAAGTGGGGGAGGGACAGATGAAGGTTGGGAATAGTAAAACATCGAAGTTAGCATCAAAACAGTAAAAAAGTCATACTAGACTTTGACTGAATAGCTTCCTTACCTCACTAAAAGTCCACACACTGATGTTAGTGTTAAAATATTTTGTTTGGTCGCTGTATTAAATTAATTCTTTTTTTGTTTGCTTCACCGGCCATTGGGTTCCATTGTTTTTCAAAAATGTAACTGTAACAAGTGTTTCCTCTAATATATTTTCATATTTATCAGAATGCTCCATCTCAAGCTGGTCTGTGGCATTTCGTCAAGTGTCATACAGTAGACATACGTCAAGATACAATGAAACCCAATGAAGGTTAAAAAATCTGTAAATATAGCGTTTTAGCGGATTATTTAATCAGTGTCTGGACTTGGCTATATTGTCATGTTGTGTTGTCAAAGGGCTTTACTAAATATACTTCAACATCCTTTTATGTGAATTGGCTCTATTGTGAGCATTCATAATGCAAAATGACTTACCAAAGGAGTCTGCCATTCTCCACATAGTACTGCACTTTGAGGAAGAGAACGAGAGGCAGGGCTCTCTTCTGTAAGCCCTGCGTGAAGACAAAATGTATTTTAATATTTGGCATGCTAAAGGACAATGTGTGGCACACAGACGCCGTGTGGAGATAAAGTTAATAGTAATTAGCTTGTACTGGCACAGTTAAAAAGATACAGTAGCACCATTTATTTATTTCGCCGCATAAACACAAACCTTTACTGATTCTTGCTTCCATTCCTTAGGAAAGTACTTTGTCAGTTTCTCATCCATGTCCAAAAAGATGTGCTCATTGTCTGTGATGAAGAAAGACAAGCAGGGCACAAGAACACACTGAGTAAGCAAACAAAAGAATACTCTAACCAAGTGGAAAAAATTACAAACAAAAGAATTAATTAGGGGCAAAGAAGAAAACAAAACCTTGTTCTTCCATTGGTGAATGAGGCTATCAGGATCTAACTATAATAATATGCTAATAACTATGCTAATGTATAATGTATAATTTTGTTTATGTCTGCCTTAGTATGACACCTTAGGGTTACCAATATTTATTGTTATATAATTCATTAACTAACTCTACGTTGTATAATAAACTGGAATGATTAGCTCATGATAAAGTAATATTTATCTTGCTTGTAAATAATCCTTTGTTTTAATTTCTAGTTTTATGTTTTATGAAGATAGATTAAAAATGGAATGAAATGCTAAAGCTAATCTAGTGCGAATGGAGCTGTTGCGGCACTGCTGACATTAAACCCAATATATAACTCCCGTATCACCTTGTCTGGCACTATGGGTCATGGCATAGACATGTTATATCCATCTAATCTTTAGTAAAACATCTTGCGTGTTGTGCAATTTGCCCGACTCCTTCTCTTCTCTCATCACCCCCCACCCCCCTTGACTCTCTCGGACTCCTTCAACCAACCCACTCTCAGCGGGAACTCTGAGTAAGACACCCTGTCACGTCCCCCCCCCCCCCATTGTTTCCTCCTCTCCCACCCTCCTCCACCCAATCAATCCATCCCTCCCTTCACTGAGGAGGTGGAATGCGTGAGTGCATTCCAGGCTTAATGAAGTTAATATTGCTGGAATCCAGGCCTAAGTGGTTGCTGGACCGACACCACAAAAACAAAAGGCTGCTTGTTCAAGAGGTGAGCTACACAAGATTACCAAGGTATTTCAACATCTTCGTCCGCGGAGGGTGTGAGAGAGAGACAATATGCGGACAAATGAATGAGAAACTGAAAATGTACAGAACAATACCGAATGGCTAGATGAGGATTAGACCATTAACATCTGGCCAAGGGGGGGGGGGGGAGGACTACGTCATTTGTTGCTGTTTGGGGTGACATTTCATTTTGGCAGCTAAGCTCATTTTGCAGTATTATACAAACATTCAATGAACAACACTAGCTCTAAAATCAGCAGTAAAGGACTCTAGCACCTCAAAATATTGAAACGATGGTCACCGCAAGAGCAAGGTATTTGCATGACCCGAACACAGGATTTCCTACATCATGACCATGTCTTGTGATCCCCTGATCTAGTCTAATATAGTGTGAACATCACTTTCAGGTTCAAAGGCTCTGGGTCCCACAAACAGCAGACTCACCCTTTACCACGGTGAGGCCAAAGAAGTGAAGCTCTTTAATACCGAGGAGTTCGGCCACATGATTGAAAACATCCTGACCTGTGGACTTGAGCTATAGTAGGTGCGAAAGATAAAAACATGCATTAACATGTGCTGTAAATGAGAAAAGAAAAATTACAATTTGAACCAGAAATTAATCTGGGAAAGAAAAAAAAAATAACACAAGTGCATAGACTAAAAGACGAGAAAAATCGATCCACATAAATGAGCAAAAACAAACAAATAAACAAGCAAGCAAACAAATAAACAAACACATGCTGTTGTCTCACTGTGGGCTACCAAAACAGAAAACTTTCTAAACATGGCAAGTTTTGATACATTTTATATGCAAGCTTCTCAGCTATTTTTTTGTTTCGGGATGCACAGGCATTATGTACATGTACATAATTGTAGTGTGTGTACCATAATCAAAGAACTTACTATGAAGAACTTATAGACTTTAGAACATTAAAGACCACGCTCCCAACACAGTAAATAGCACTCATGTCGAGGTAGACATCTTCAGGTTTCTAGGCCTCCAGATTTCTAATGAACACCAGCTCAAATTACACACAAAAAAACACAGGACCTGTACCTGTTGAAAGCATGCTCACTTTTTGACTTTACATTTTAATACAGCCAGTACCCATCTCAGAACTGTACCACCATACAAAAAATTGTCAAAACCGCTTGAAAACTCATTTGGATTTTGCACCCATCGACAATCTATATCATAGCTGCTGCCATAACAAAAACCAACATCCTCATTAAGGACTCTCACCCTGCATGCACACTGTCCTCATAGTGCCGTAGTGCACAGACCATTTGTACCATACCTAACTGGACTACTACTGGATTATCGCATTTTAATGGTTTGGTGTTCTCTTTGTTACAGTAGAGGGAGGGAAGTGTTTCAATGTTTTGAAAGGTGTCTGTTTTTAAACAACAGATCAACTTGAACTTATAATGGACATGTGTCTGTGCTGTGCATCCGTGAAACAGTGAATTTTGTAAAGACATGCCTAAGTAAAGTAAAGTAAGTAAACTTAATTTCTTTTTTTTAACTGTCACAGCAGACCTTTTAAAAATGTTTTCCACTTGATTTGCTGTAGTTGCACACAAAGCGATTTAAAGTGAATTTCTTTTAAAATGTTATCCAATGCAACTTTAACTAATGAGATAGACCAAATAACCCCTGGAGTCATAAATTACCCACCCCTACTGTGATGTCCAGCTGTTCTTTGTTGGGGAGGAGAACACAAATGCTTCTCTCCTGCTTTGCTGTGACAGACATGTTGTCTGGGCTCTGTCTCAGATGACGGGCGTTTTCTCTCTCGTGCAAAACTTCAATATCCTCTTCCTTGTCCTGAATCCTTCCCTCTGCTTATTTACTGTATCTATTCAGGGGCAGTGTTTCATCCATATTTGATCTCTAAAGACAGATGAGATCAAACCAGGTAAGGAAAGAAAAATACAGGATCCAATAAGGTTTTGAGGAGAAATTAATTTAGAATAGATTAGATCAGTTCATTCTGTAGTTCAGACAGTAGACTTTTAAACTGACTTTTAGACAGATAAACTCTATACAATCTGTTATGTTTGTTATACACACATTCCATAATTTTTTTGTATTATTAAAATTGTGTTGGTATGCAGTCAATGTTCCAATTAAATAAAAAATTAAATAAAATTAAATAATAAATAAAATCCCACTCCCAGACATAAATAATCATAGGGAGAGCATTACTGGCATAATCCAGTATGCAGGATTAACATCACATACAGTAGTTCATCCTATACAAGTAGAGCTACTGTACTGTAGGCCTAAATAATAGATGAAAATATCGAAATGGATACAAGAAACATATTATGGTTTATGTTAAGAGAAACACATTCAGACCTAACACTGGACTAAAGGGAATATTGCATCCATACATTGCTTTAAAACAGGAACTCAGGCATACATCTCGGCCAAATCTTATCATGATCCCTAAAAAAGTAACAAACTAAAACCACACCTCAATTAGATCATCCTGTGCAAAATACATCTGTTTTAAAACCACAGCCACAACCACAACCACAAACCCAAAATATACAATCTATTCTAATGGTGAAGACTACGGAAAAAAATTAAGATAAGCTTATTAGAAAGACATTGCATATTTGTTGCTGCAGCCAATGCCCACCTGAAGATTGTCCATTGTATTGACCTGAAGCTCCAACTGGTACGCTCCCCATCCGATTAACGTCTCAGATTCAGTTAATCAGATTAATGAGTGCAGTGCGTAGATTCTGAGCCATTATAAATCCTTCTCCGGACTGTAAAAGAGGCAAAAACATACACAAGGGACAAAAAATGATTGTGATGCAAAACAGCATGTTGTTTTGATACCAACACTAGGTTCCAAATGTGAAGAATACCAGCCTCTTTTTATGAATAAAATGAATAAATAATTGTTACTAAATAACTGGATGGTTGACTAGTTTGTCAAATGTAAATTTAGGGTGAGTGTACCCTGTTTTAGGCCACAAAAATCTCTCATTTGAAGTTTTATTAGATACATAATGTAATAAGGTTAAAAACATTAAGGATATTACATAATAAATAAATAATATATGAATTAGAAAGATCCAAGCCAAAGATTAATCCCATAACTGATAACTTTTTTTTCTTCAAGGCAATGGTAAAAAGTAATGCAATATTTCATGTAATAACATAATTTGTGGTTGGTAGATTATAGTACATAACACAAAGGCAATAAACCACAGTGCAGCATTATAAAAAGTATTACCTTATGACACTTTTTTTAATACAGTGGGGTAAAAAAAAAAAAAAAAGGTTTTAAACAATGTTTAAAGAAAAGTTATAGGTACTCCAAGGTGAACACTCTTGGCACAGAAGAGCTAAACACAGCCAATAACTTGCAAAGTTAGCTCCTTGAACATGTTCTAACAGATCATCCCTCACACCTGTCTATCAACGCAAACAGACATTTTAAAACCAGAAAATCCAGTATTTAAGCTAACATGACAGAGTCAAGGTAATTGTACTATAACTTCATGGTGTCCCCAGGCAATAAATTAAAAAACAGACAAGGCCAAACACTGTACGATATGTTAACATATCTACATAAATGTGTTATTACAGCTTCCGTGGTTATGACGTATTTAAAATCTACTTTTTGATCTATGCTATTTTTAAACTATACACATGCGACAGAGATGAGTTATATAAATTTGAAATATAGAGTATATTTATACATCTCATTAAGTAGGCCTACTGTAAATCATTGGACTGTTACTTAGCCTAAATAATGGAAGCAGGTTTTTTAATGTCTTATGTTAACATTTCCGCTTTTCTTGTGTCATGTCATGAGCCATGAGGGATGACAATTTCTTATCTGTAAGAAAATACATTGCTTTATGTTACCTGCAGATTGCATGTTTGGACAGGAAAATATTTGGGAGGAGCTGTATGCTTCGTCATAGCCTATTTTTAATAACCAGCTGTACTAGAAGTAGCCTAATGTCGCTACCAAATGCTGAATTCCAGATGCCAAATTATGTATGGGTGAGAAGGGCATAGCCAGAAGCAACACAGTCAAAGCTCCACTCCACAAGTTGAGTTACTACAATGACAACATTGAATGCAACATGTAGATATAACAAACCATTGATCTACGGGATCTGGGATAAATCTTCAATGAGGCCAGAACATTGAGGCATGCAACACCTTGCTTTTCTTATGTAGCTAACATTTGTGTTTAAGCTCCACCATTAAACTGCTGGAAAATGTCCAAAACAGATATGACCTCAGACACCAGTTAAGAGCAGTGTGATAGGCCTACTCCTTTTTTATGTAAAGTGCCCTGTATGTATAATTTAAAGAGAAAATAAATCGGTCTGCCATGGCTGATGTTAATTTGCATTTAAGCATAAACGACACAAGTATCCCAATTATCTTACAGTGCAATCCTTAATTGAGCCATCATTACACAAGATCTACAATATTTAAGACTTCAGTTCACCTCATCTCCACAAACAAGATTAGAAATGGTCTCATGTCCTTGATGACGTGTGATCAGACGTCCTCCTTGTTGAGTGGAACCTGGGATCACATGAGAGCAACCATCTGCATGCCTTAATACCACTTCAAGAGTTATAATCCCTCACTGATCGTAAAAAGCATTCCCAGCACACTACAATCTCTTTGGTGAAAAAAAGCCGCTGTCTTCTAAATGCTCCAGTGTCTGTACAGTATAATACTATACTCTCGACCAGCATAAACACATTTTCCTGCAACCCTCTAAAGATGAACCACACAGCACGTCGATTCAGACGTCCAGGGCATCCTACATTTCCGATTATTTTGTGGAATTTATGGGACAGAATCAATTATTTCCAGGAACAGGAACAAAATATAACAATATTTTCCCGACACCTTATTAGAAATACTATTAGAAATAGCCTACTTTTTACAATTCAGTTCAGGAAATGCATACACTCCCATTTTGGTCTACTCAAGCATCCTATTCCCAATGTATTATACAATCAGATACATAATCAAACAATGTAGTAGTATTACTACTACTATGTTTGTAGTAATGTCCCAATATCAACTTGTGCTACATGTTTATGAAATCTGCAAATCCCAAAGCTGAATACTCCAGTCTGCGATTGTCGAAGGGTCTGTGCAACAAGTGCATCAGTCGAACTCATTACATTAGGGTATTACGAAAATAGATAATGTGTAGAAGTACTCACCATTAAAATAGTCTACACGAGCACACCAGAAATAAGTAGACGCACGGAGATCACTAAAATCTGTTCACACCTTCACAAAAGTACGTTTCGATCGGTCATATAATAACAGCCACATCCTTGTTCGTCCGTTGAAACTTTTGGACCGATCTCGACTTAGGCTACTAACTTACACGCCGCCAAGAAACTAGAAGTACAAGAGACTGGACCATACCAATTACCATACGCAGAGGTGTGAATTGTGTCTCCTTTAAGTCCAGTCCAAAGAAAATAAATACAACGTAATTATTGTAGCTATTTTAAATATATATTGCAGGGTTTGAAATGTTTAATGTTTATTATTGTAAAGAAACAAGAAGCGCAAAAGAGTGGACATAGCAGGACCATACCAATTACAACGTAAAGGGTATTCGTTTGAGTCCAAACATGAGTCCAAACCAAAGCTAATAAAATACAGCATAATTATTGAATTTTTTGAAATATGTAATGTTGAATATTATAAAAACGGAAACAAGAGAACAGGCAATACAAATAACCAAACACAACATGACATAATTTTTTGCCCCTTTTTACTATCGGGTTAAATTTTTAATTGAATGTATGAACTGTATTTAACTGAGTGATTCGTCTACCTTAATAAATGTAGGCTACATAACGCCTTAATTTGGTCAGTTATTTGATTATATTCATCTGGCAAACCACTATAGGCTTAACCATATAATGGTATTCATATAGGATTTTCTTCAGCGTTCCTGCGGGCTAACTCAAATGTAAATTTTTTTCTTCCTTTTGTAAAGCCTTGTGGAGGAGGGACTAGTATCCTAAAATTCTCAACAGTTCTTCTTCACATTAACTCTGTCACCCCTCTATTCGTAACATCCTTTTTGTCAAATTGTTGTGAAAGCACAGGCTTTACTTTTAATCATCCCACAATGCCTGCGCTCTAAAAAGGAGTGAGAAGAGATGCGAGGGTTAGTTGTTAAAAAAGGCCATTAAGTTTGAAAAATAAGACATCAGACTGCTAATTTAATAATATGCATATTTAATGTTAAGAATGGGATGATATACTGTAAAAACCACTGGGCAAGAAATAATAGATTTGTTTTAAATTCAAAGCAGTTCTTTCAAGTTTTAACACAAATAATCCCAAAAGGATACCAAATACTTTCAACAGCCGTATAACCAACATGTGCTTTTCGTAATTCTAACCATTGTTTAAAACCCTTGTAATAAATGTTTCATGATTTAGACAAAGCTTTACTCTCCCAACACCAGGTTGGGTAAATGTGCAGAATTCTGTAATAGCAACAAACATTATACAAACAAAGCCAATGATGCAAATTCTGGGCACTACCGTATTTCATCTGCAATCTTTGCCATTAAAAACAATGAGAAATAGTTGAATAAAAAGTAAAATTGTACAAATGACCATTCCCAGTACAAAAGCTTGTAAAGTGTAATTGTGGTGCAAATGAATGCAATGTTTCTTTAATAATTTGTGAAAAACCATTTTCAATGTCGAGTATAATATGTGCAGACTTGACTTGGGCCAGCTCACCAAAACATTTTTAGCAGCTACTGTACATTTCCAGTAAGGTAAAACAAATATACTGAAGGAAAAAACAAAAAAAAGAACACATAAATAACAATTAAAATATACCATTGATGAGGAAATAAATTCAGACATTACAACTTTTTTTCAAATGAATGGAAGTAAAAAAAA
>JAODLI010001937.1:0-10882 GCA_027575585.1 Percopsis omiscomaycus
GTGTGTGTGTGTGTGTGTGTGTGTGTGTGTGTGTGTGTGTGTGTGTGTGTGTGTGTGTGTGTGTGTGTGTGGTTTTTGGCCATGCCCAGTATGTGCATATTTGTTGTTCAAATGTTAGTTTATGTGTTGTGTATGGAGTATTTTTTTCTTAAATTAAATTCTTTAGTAAATTAAATTATTGCAGATTAAAGATCTTTTTATACTGTGTGTGTGTGTGTGTGTGTGTGTGTGTTTGTTTTATTTCCATTACTGAAGGACTCACAAGTGCCATGTTCCACCAAGAGGTCTCTATTCATTATGGGGACTGGAACTTTTTTGTAATGATCCACTTATTACATCCCCTGTTGCTTGGCAACATCAGCCACTGGTACACTCAACATCTCTTGATAACGCAAAATAAACATCATCCTAGGAGTTAACTTATTAAATAAACAATCATGAATTGTTGGGAACCGTTAAGGCACCCATCAATTTCACTGTCACAGTTTTTATAGATGATACTTAGATTGCAGGCGAAATGCCTGCAGTACTGTCATGTGTGTGTGTGGGTCCCTTTACTTGCACACCACTTAAAGCGACGTAATGAATAGTTTAGACCAATAGGAAGTGTGTTCCTACCTTGAGAGCTGAGTGGGAGTTGAAGGTTAGCTTAACCCACTGATGTACTATGCTAATGGTTACTGCTGGACAACGCTGTTTTATAAGACGACAATTCCTTTTTTACCCCTGACCCAGAAAAATAGGTTCTTTATTGAGGTGCTGAGCAATTAACCATTTTGTTCAAAAGCTAGAATATAAGGCTACGATATATATCATAAACAGCACTGACTGTATTTTATATACATAACATAAATAATTAACATAATTATTAGTATTACTTAATTATTCATAATTAAAACTAATATGAATACATGTAATAATAATACTGTAAAATTATTTAAAAATCTTTTCAAATAATTATTTAATGACCCATAGTTTAAGAAACACTGCTCTAACCAGTCTGTGGCTGAAAGGATACGTTTGCCGTCTGTGTGTGTGTGTGTGTCATTAGCTTATCTCTGCCAGCCATAAGGCTTAGGTCACCACATTAATCTGCCAAATGAGCACACACAGACACACAAATGGATTTAGCATAGATGGATGAGATTTCGAAAAGTTGAGGACAGGCACAGTAAGTGTTAGAGCAAGAATGAAAGTGAGAGAATGGGATAAGGGCAGTGGAAAAGTAGAGGTGAGGAGAAGACATTGAGAAGAAATGGATTGTTGATGTGTGCAGTACTTTATCTGTTTCTGTTTCACAGAGAGAAAGTGTCCTTAGTCATTACCCTATAGAAACACATCTTGTGTTGTTAACACCCTCTGTTTTATTGCGGCATTGCATTAGCAAAACCACAGAATTTGCTCTTTTTGTTTAAATCTCTAGCCATCAGCCACCATCTTGCGCATTGTATGTACAATTGCACATACATAGAGCATTATAGCATTATACTGTATATATAACACATGTCATACTCAGTGGCAATTTAAAGTACTTAACAAATGAGATTAAAAGCACAGATAAACAAATTAAAAAGTAAAAATGTTTTAAGAGTTATAAATAGATATAAAGTATACAGAGTAATAGTAAAAAAAGTTTAAAAAATACAGCAAATTGCATTACCCAATTTATTACTCAACTAAAGGCCTTTGAAAACAGTTTTGATTCTAGATTGAATGTGTTTTCACAAGATTTGTCAGTGCAACCTTGATGCTCTCGTCGGGCACTTTGACCAGCATCATTGACGTGAATTGTGATAGATTAGAACCCAATAGATTTAATTGTTTAATGATTAATTTTGTTTATTAAATGCAGCAGCCAAATTTAATATTTAAATCTGATATCATTGTGTAGACTGCAGCTACACAGTGAAGGGTTTTACTATAGTTCAACATCAATTTAAAACTGTGTGGTCACAGTAAAGACATGTCTGATTCAGGGTGTAAATAAGCTCTAAGTATAGTTTGTTCATGACACCAAATGACACCATAGGTGCCTGAGCAATGGAGCAAATGGAGAAAATGCACCCCCATTATTCAATTAGGGGGAGCAACGTTATGGTTTTACTGCCCCACTTTTTTCTTATCATCATACAGTCCCTGGCAATTAGGTTATTATATTTAAGCAGCCTATATTATTTGATCAACTTTACTATTTTTAGAAACGTACAAAAACAAGTAATAAAAAAAATATAACATTTTTGGATCACCCTTTGAGTTAGTTCAGTTAAACCTGTCTGATCGTTTGCCATACCATGCATGAATCCACACAGAACTGAGTCTGTACACAGGTGAGCAGCAAACCGGGTAGTTACCTTGGTAACAGACTAAAAAACCTCAAATACTTTCACACACACACACATAATAGACGATGATCCACCACTGAGCATTTATTTTAGTAAGAAATCTTTCTGAAGCGGTTCGCCTCTCATTCAGTCTTCTCCTGCTAGCGCAGCTTACCAACAGAGGCTGGTAACGTTTGTACACAAATGCAGTTTATCTTTATGGATTATATTGATCCCGAATTGACAAGAAGGCTGTCAACATATGACACCTTTTATCTTTTCTAGAGTTAGGCCTACTGGAGACACGTGAAAGCACACAAAGTGAGTCTTTTCACGAGACTTCGTTGGGCGTTAAATCCACTTTAATAATGATCTTAAAAGGAGAGCTAGGAACAAACAATAACCAACTCTAAGCGTACAGAATCCCCAACCTAAATACCCTCCCCACAGGTGAACAGAATGGTGAGGAGTAGATAGGAGACAGATGCGATGCTCGAGTGCGTTGGGTGTCTGTTAACCAGTACATGAAGTTCCACTGAAGGGGAAGGGCGTCATCCCTGGATGCGCCCCCAGACGTTAAAAATATGTATATTTTTTATATATATGTATACAAGTGTTTCATGGCTTAATCCAAGAGGTTTAGGTGGTGTAGAAATTAAGGAAATTGGTTTTAAATTACTATTTTATTTTCTTCTGGGTGGTAGCAACTCAATGCATTTAGGCATGTTGACATGGTAAAGAGAACCTGCTAAAGTTCAAACCAAGCATCCAAATGGGGAAGAAAGGGGATTTAAATGATTTTGAACGTGGCATGGTAGTTGGTGCCAGACGGGCTGGTTTGAGTGGTTCAGAAAGTGATGATGTACTGGGATTTTCCCACACAACCATCTCTAGGGTTTACAGAGAATGGTCAGAAAAAGAGAAAATATTCAGTGAGCAGCAGTTATCTGGATGAAAATGCCTTGTTGATGGCCAGGTCAGAGGAGAATGGCCAGACTGGTTCAAACTGATAGAAAGGCAACAGTAACTCAAACAACCATTTCTAAACGCACAACACGCCTTGAAGCAGATGGGCTACAGCAGCAGAAGACCACACTGGGTACTACTCCTGTCAGCTAAGAACAGGAAACTGAGGCTACATTTTGCACAGGCCCACCAAAATTGGACAATAGAAAAATGTTGCCTGGTCTGATGAGTCTCGATATATGCTGCAACATTCAGATAGTAGGGTCAGAATATGGCGTAAACAACATGACAGCATGAATCCATCCTGAGTTGTATCAACGGTTCAGGCTGGTGGTGGTGGTGTAATGGTGTGGGGGATATTTTCTTTGGGCACTTTGGGCAATTTAGTACCAATTGAGCATTGTTTAAATGACACAGAGTATTGTTGCTGACCATGTCGGCCCGAAGATAAGAATCTTTAATGTGACAGCCCTGTTTACCCTGCATCTAAAACTTTGTGAGGTGTCGTTCTGGACAAAAGTAAAACGAAACTGTGCGAGGGAGAAATTGAAAGAGGAAGCAGTGCACGTGAGAGTGAGGTGTCCCGCGCAGGGTGGAATAAAATGATCTGACTTAAGCAGCACCGAGTACTCCACACATCAGACTGAGATTGAATGCCGATTATGTGGTAGCTTGCTTGCTCAGGGCCACTCAAGAGGCCTAACCACACGTTTAGGATGTCAAAACAGAAAAAAAGCTTTATAATCTTTTGGGAAAATACCACTCCATGCTGTCGATAAAATATTTGTATATTGTACTTTTTAAACGTACACTTAGAATTACCCTTGTGGTTGAAACCAAAAACACTGTTGTTTTGGTTTGAAACTGTGCTAAATAGCTCACATTTCTCTCTATTCCTCTCCTTACAATTCTCATAGGCTCACATATTCTGCACCCCCCACCCTGCTCTGGGTTATTTACCAATGTGGGGTACTTTTTAGGGTTAGCCCACATATATAAAAGGGAAATGTTGAAACAAAAGAGACACTTTCTATCTGTCTAGTCATCCCTGCTGCAATTTCAGTTCCCTGAATTCTTCCTGTAGAGTCATGACACCAAGAACCACAACCAACCAACATCCTAAAATTAGCTGCTTAAAAACACACAGTGGTGCCTGGTTGGCTTTAATCTTCTTAAGATCTGTGTGCATGTTTTTAACTACAAAAAGGCAGCCAAACACATCCTTGCTAAGGCTAGCATGTGTTTGCATATTTTGACACAGTGAAAAATAGTGGCTAGAGTAAAGTGTGGCCAAAAACCAATATTTCAATGTTTTCATTGTGTTTAACCTCAGTCGGACTCTGAAGAGGAGCCAACTAATTATTGTCCTATGCTAAAAAGGTAAAAATGGTGATTATTACCCACCCTCGCAGAAGGAGGATTTTTTTTTTATGCTCCTGTGCTACACTCCTCTAGTTGTGTCTGAAACTACTGTTGTGTTTGAAACTAGCATTGTCGTTTTGGTTTTAAACTCGGAGAGTGCATGCCCCTCCCATTCCTGAATACTGAGCTGGCTCGCATTGCTCTCTACTTCCCCCCACAGAGCACAGGCTCACACTGCTCTCTACCCCTCCTTCTACAGCTGCTCACACTTTTACTGCTGAGATACTTGTTTTCACAGAATAGCTGTGTCAACATCTCAACTGTTTACACGTGGTATTCCTCCATCCACAATGCACATCCTGTCAATGAGTCACTGGGTTTTGCCACATTAACTTTAAACAGTGACTGTAGCAAAGCATAACTGTTCCACTGAATCAGCAAACCACGATTCCCCTTGTTTTTCCTCATGTCTTGTTTTAAGTGATTGTAAGAAGAACAAATTATTCCAGGTATGCAAAGGTGAATTCCCATTAGGATTTGTATTCATATAGGTTAGCTCAAATTAGTAATGGAGCATCATTTTAGTATACAGTCAGAACACTGAAATCAGGCCCGCTTCAGCTCACTGGCTAGCCACTGTCACCGTTCAGTTGATTGGTTGATCAAATAAGTCATTTGGGCGGTCTTTATAATTTGTTAGCTCACTTGTCATTAGTAGTCAGGCAGTAGGCTGAAGCAGTGTTGTACTGAAGCAGAACAAATAGTAGCGGCCTCCATTCTATATTCAGAAACATTATTATTAATAATCTACTTCTGTCTTTCAACTGTCTCAGCTTGTTTTGGCCCATGATGGCTTGTAATCAAACACGGTGTTGCTGCATCCTGTGTATTTCCGACAGTGGGAAACACTGGAGTTTAAAACAAGACCAATGGCAGGATAAAATTATGCTGTGGCAGTGAGCCAAGTGCAAGATTGTATCCTTGCTATTTTTCATTGAAAAATATGAGGGCATCTTACTATCCCACAATGTCACTTATTTGTCCACTTATTGTACAGTTTACAGCAACCTTGTCTTTTATACTTTCCAACGTTTGTTTTTATTGCTCTTATTTATGGAGCTAATATCAAATAGGTACACAAGTCATTAAACCATTTAGATTTTGCAACGATTTGCTTCGCTTTACATTAAGTGTCAACAGAAAGCATCCAGGTGAAAGCAGTTAGTCACTTTCTAATTGGGACACTTAATAATAATAATAATAATAATAATAATAATACATTTTATTTATAGGCACCTGTGGCACACAAACACTGTCCACACGGGGTGCTTGGGTTATCTGTGCACCGCACAGCTTTATTTAGGCGCTTGGCTCACACGTACACACAGGTCTTACACTGCCTGGTTCTCACATACATATACAACAGCACAATCCGCCGAAGCAGCCCTCGTCTCCCTCAGTCTGTCGTCCGGGAGTCTCTTGTGTGCTTACTCAAAACCACCTTAAGAAAGGGAAGACAGGTAATTATAAATTGCCCACACCTGCTTCCCCGCCTCGTGAACCACCGCTCCACACATTCCCTCTCACCTGCATCAGAGCTAACCACGCCCACACTCCCACAGCACCTTTCAAAGCACTCAAGGACACCTTACAAAACACAGTTTTTTCCACAGTGGAAAACGATTAACAATGTATCAAGACATATGTAATCAGACAAGGCAAAGATATAAAATAATGGGTTTGGGTGTAGCCAGTGGGGTTAGAATCAGACAGAATAGGCAAGTTTGAAGATGTGTGCTTTAAGACCAGATTTAAAGGTAGGAAAAATGTCAATATTACAGATGTCTTGTGGGAGAAAGTTCCAGAGGCGAGGAGCAACATGTCTAAAAACTCTAAACCCTGTGGTAGTCAAGTGGGCAGAGATATAGTATATTGAGGGAAGAGGAGGATCTAAGGGCAGGGGAGGATGTGCAGATATAAAGGAGATCAGAGAGATACGGAGGTTCTAGGTCATGAAGAGTCTTGAAAGTAAGAAGCACCATCTTGAAATCGGTACGGTGTTTAACAGGGAGCCAGTGAAGTTGCTGAAGAACAGGAGTAATATGTTCTATGTTCTGGTCATGATACAGACAACTGAATTCTGAACCAGTTGAAGTTTATAGAGTTTGTGAGGAAGACCAGAGAGGATAGAGTTACAATTAGTCAATACGAGATGTAATCAGAGCACGTACGATAATTGCTGTGCTGTTAGTTAGTTAGTTAGTCCTAATTTGAAATTTGTACAAATTGAGTGCGACAAAAGGTAGCCACCATTTGGAGGTTTGTAGTTTTGTAGATTATATATAATGTAAACTAAGGCCTTACTCTGGGGTAATGCAAACGGCTGGAGTTACTGTATCTGGAACATCTAACCTTGAAGAGAAAGGAACATCTTAAATAGACATTCATTATGTAGATTAAACCTTAAATGAATATGTTCCATACTAAATGTTTTCTTTTGTGGCAATTAGAGCCAAGTGGTTTTGGGGAGGTATAGGTTAATGTGTGTTTACTGTCAAAAAAATCTCACACGCATAATTAATGCAACAGGGGTTTTGAACTTTGCACAATTCAATATTACTGTTACATTTTACATTTCCAGGACTTCCTGGACGTGTTTGGAATATCATAGGATTTGTAAAGTAATGTATTATACGATATATTTAATTACTTCCAAACCTGTACAGCTATGGACAAAAATGATGCTATAGGATTTTGGATTTGACATGTTATATGCAAGGATAACTATGATAACCAATTTAACATAATAAAAAGAAAGATGTTAAAATGGCAATAATAAGGATATCAATAAGGGTACTGTCTGTCTCTGGTGTTAGCAATGCAATGTAAGGACAAGATAATGTTTTTAGAAAAGGTTGATTAAAACCAGATCAGAGCAGAGGTTCCTCTGGATTAAAGGGGATTTGTGCTGCTATTCTTGATTTTGCAAGGCTCTTTAGAGAATATACCCCTATACCGTTTTACTGAGCATTGGATGCTTGAATCTATTTTTAAGAGATTTTAGGTCTTTAAAGCTGCTGTAGGTAGGATTTGATAGTTGCAATGAAAACCCAAAAGCCCACCCCCTTCTCCGCTCCCTCCCTCTGGAACCATTGGTCTGCTGTAGCTGTGTGTGCGCATTCATGTAATTGACAGGCAAGGTAGATTCGCCAGACCAATCAGGGGAAATAAGGCCCTGATTGGTCAGAAATCTCTTGGCGCCTGGCAAAATCGACATATATATATATATAGAGGAAGGGGCTATTGTAACGATGCGTCTAGGTGTGGCGAGAGTACGTGCGAGCTGGAGGAAGAACGCTGGCAGGCGTGGAAGCAGTAAACGCACAGTGTAATATTTAATGAAAAAAGTAGAACACAGTGTGTCTGTACAGCATGTACAAGAACTTAAATAAGGCCCAATAATCAAGTCAATGATATGCACCTGTGTGGGACTAATCCCACACAGCGCGCGCACGGGCCTGCCAATCGTGACGGCTATGAAGCAGAGCAGATATTGTCACAGAGCATTTGATTCACTGATAGCTTACTGATGTCTATGGCATGTCTAACAAATGACACGAAATGTAAGCTCTTAAATCCTACCTGCAGCACCTTGATGTCTGTCACCTCATAGCCTCAAACAGGTTATGATTTAGTCTGTAGAGACTGTATTTGAAATTAATTTATGGAAATGTTTTTATTTCAGATACTGATAAAATCCTATTATTTAGTACAAGTTCTGATTTTAATAGTTAATATCTAATTGCTGTGTAAAATGTTTTATCATTATGCATCTTTTTTAACCATGAAATCCCCTAATTGATAGTTTTGGCCTCTTTGTGAGATTTCACATGCTTTAATTTGGTCAGCACGCAATTTGGCAACTGGAACAGAGTAATAGACTGTGAGAGAACACAGATGGAGACAATATTGTTTTTCTTCAAAGTCCTCTGACAGGTCTGAATGACTTATGCGTTTTCTGAGTACACACAGGCAGACGCTTTGCTATTGACCAGGCTACTTCAACACTATGATCAAACTACATCTTTGTAACATTATTTAATTCAACACTTGGTGCAAGAGAAATAGACAAAATACAAATGTGCTACGTTTGTATGTTGGCAATGGCAGAAAACACAGTAATGTTAAAAAATGAAATACCTTTTAAGTATAAGTTACGGAGAGCAGCTTTTTGTAGGATAAACTACTGGCCAATCTGGTCACAAGACACAACTGCTCTCTGTCATATTACTTTTTGACATTCGGCCCTACTTTTCATTTTGTAGTTGGATAGACACTGCTGTGTCTATTACCACTCTGTTTCCACAGTAACTCTCTTGCTCTCTGGCTACCACCTGTCTTTCTGTGTGCTTGTACACTTCCAAAGGATGTTATGCTGTAAGAGTCAATGGGACTGCTGTTTTATTGCCCTTTTCCTCTCTCCCTGTAGCAGTTAATCTACCTCAATATCTTCTCTACTCTCCCTCTTTCATCCATATACTGAACACGCACATACAAAATAATCACTTATTCAATCATGTGATAACAAAAACATTTTTGAATACAGTTGCATTTTTTATTTTAAGGGTGAATCATCTTAGCCAGACATTTGTTGGCTCATAAGAGCACAAATTACTCATATGAATTAGTATGTGCTCTTTATTAGTTAAAGCATTTTAATGTGCACCGCAATTATTTTGCCTGAATTTGGGATTGTAACAAGTCCTAGAGACCTTTTCAGTTTGTGTGTGTTAATGTGTCTCTATGAAAAGACCTTGGTAACTCTCAAAGTCAAGACTTTAGTTGAAGTGGTAATGTGTAATTTCTAGCCACAAGGGTTTGTGATGAGCAACCCTGAAAACATATATGTATGGGTTTATGAATTTTGTCCAATCCGGTTCCTGGGATGGGCATTCTGTCACGACCCCGTCTGTTGCCTGGTCTTGTCTTATCTCTTGTCTTCCCCAGTGTCTATTCCATGTTTCCCTAGTGTGTCTACCTTATTCCCCTGTGTTCTTCCCGGCCCCTCCCTTGCTCCGCCCTGCCTCCTTATATGGTCCTTCGTCTCGTTTCCCTATCAGCGCCCTCACCTGTTTCCCATTCCCCAATCATCCCTAGTGTATTTAGTCTGTGTTCTCTCTGTATCTGTGCTGGTTCGTTAAGCATCAAACGTCAATTGTCAACATCCATGTTTCTGATTGGGATCTACTTTATCTGTGTTTCGTGGACTGGGAGCACCTTATTAGTAAGCTTCTTTGTTTTGTAGTTTTGCCTGTGCCTGGCTCCTTAGTTATTCCTTGTATCCTGGTTTTGTGTTTCCTTTTTATTTTATTATTAAAAACACCTTGAGCATCACACCTGCCTACCTGTGTCTGTGCCTGGGTCAGATAATACAAACCCTGACTCATTCAGACAGAACTGAAAGTTCTGTCCGATTTAATCCTGGACAAAGCGTTAATCATGCACTGGCATTATGTACGTTTGTAAGTCGATATGTAAATACAAAATAGCCTACCATGCCCAAAAGTGCTTTTTTTTTTTTTTAAAGGCAAGGTAACATTGTAGAGAACATTAATTTGTGAGAATGACTTCACCAAGGTACAGACAAAACCTCATCTTTAAAACATGCACTGTCAACATTCACCAGCCTCCCTGCCCTTTCTGGTTTTCTTCTACCTCAGGTGAGGGATATAGTGGCTTAGCTTTGCGTTTCCCCTCTCTAAATAGAAGACTGCGAGGCTAAGCTATGCTTTGTCCGGTACAGAGCTAGAAATAGCCCAGTCATTTGTGGGTTAGGGTTTGATTAAAATCTAAATCTTACGACTAGAGCTGGTAGTGATTTCAAACCTTTTGGCCTCACACACTTTGAGAGGTTGGATGCTAGGGCACCATCTGCCAAGTAAAGTAAAGACGGAAAGTGAGGGAAAGTGTGTGTGTTAAAGAGTGTGTGTTTACTGATGCGTCTTATGGATGAATGCATCGCTGTAAATGTAGTGATATATGGCGGTATTCAAATGTCAGTAAACTCTTTAATTCAGTTTTAACTAGTTTACCAGGCACATTTCCACTTCCTCTCCTAGCTTTCAATCCTATCTCTAGTAATTGGATTTTAACTGCTTAGACTTGATAGATATATATATATAGCGCTTAGACTTGATAGATATAGATGGATAGCTATATATATATATAGCTAT
>JAODLI010001938.1:0-10882 GCA_027575585.1 Percopsis omiscomaycus
GCAGGATCTGGTGAAGACAAGATCCAGAATGTTTCCTGCCCTGTGTGTTGGAGGAGAAGGCGAGAGTGTGAGGTCAAGGGGGCAGGATAATCTAGTGGCCTAGTCTAGTTGAAGATGGATTTCAAAGGCTGGCTTCACTTCAGACACCAAATCTACAGAGCAAGCAAATTTAACAAATTAACAAGCACATTAACCTAGATAACAGTATCAACTTATTCTATACAGAATATTAAAGGCTAGTTAAAGGCTTAGGGGACAAACAGCTCAACTGACAGAGTGTACTAGTATGACACACTAGGGGAACACAAATACAAGAGACAAAATAAAACAGGCGGGGTCGTGACAGTTGAGTGATACTCCTGACTGATTATCCACTTTGCTAAAATGATAAGACATTTAATTGTTGTCACAAGTACTGTAGGGAGGGAGGGAACAAGCCCTACAGAGTAGTCAACCAGGCAGAAAGACACATTTCACCGTGTGTTATATTTGCATGTCATCTGTTTACAGTATAACTACACATCAGTATAACTACACTCATCCATTGAACTTGCCTACCCCTCTGTCTCAAAATGTGTCAATGTTAATAAATATACACTATAAATGCATTTAATAAGACCAGTCTTTGTCTAGTAATAGTGTCTGTAAGGTCTTACTGAATCCGTCATGCGTGTTGACTGACTATAGGCAGAGGGCTCAGCCCTACATCCATGCTCAACCTCAGTAACACTACAGTCACTATCAGAATTTTCTAAACAGTTAAACATAAAGTTGTTATCATTCATGTGTTATGAAATATAGACAAAGTGAAATACAAATATGGCCTCAAGGCCATGGTAGGGGAAACACTATAGTCTTTGAATTTTTTTACATTTACAGCCTTTGGCAGACGCTTTTATCCAAAGCGACTTACAATTAGTACTTTTGTCAACAGTTTAACTGGTTAACAACCAGTTTTTGCAAGCAGATAACATTCTCTAGAATAAGGACAGCATCATGTAACAAGGTTACTTCACTTATGCATTTGCACAACATTACTCAAAGTGAGTAATGCTCTTGTAGCATACATGGTGGAAAGTTGTATATTTGGGATTTGATTCAGTAGACACAGAAATTGAAGGCAGATTTGTATCCAATTGTTTCATTCATGACTCCCCTCCCCCTTTGCATCAGGTGTACAACATAGACTCACATCTTCTAGCTCCCCCTATAGACACATGCACTATTGTGCACAGTTGTGTTTTAAGAAAAGTAAGTGAGCTGGAAGTAAATTTGCGTTGCTGGGGTCACTATAACGTGTCTTTTTAATGCCGATGTCGAGAATCCATTGACTTTTACATTTTATAGTAATTCCGAGCTGTCTAAAGTTCTCATCAAATGCCTTGTACAGAATAAAGATGGAAGATAGCAGAAAATTCAGAAATTGGGTGAGTAACAAACCTTAATCATTCTTCTTTGTAATGTTTGGGCAGATGTATGACAAAAGCACATTTATCATATTCTTGATAATGGGGGGTTGTGGGTGGAGACTGTGAGGTAGATTGTGAGCCAGGGTCATCTCCCAGGCATCCACAAGGTGAATGTTCAGGCCCCTGAACATAGCTCGGAGTACCTTGTCCCGCTGCAGGGTGTACCAGTCACTATTGGTCAGAGATTCATACAGTGTCAGCACCTTGAGGTTGGCTGTACGGATAACCACTCGTGTCCCAGGTGCCCTGTCCAGGAGACGCACCACAGCTCTGCGAATGCCTCGCAGACGGTGGATGTAGAGCGTGACGGGGAATGTGCTGAAATGTGACCAGATGCCAAGCACCACAACGCTGTGGGGGCCGCCCTCCAGGCCTTCAAGCTCGTTGGCGATGTAGCGTAGCTGAGTGGTCGGAACTTCTTTGAAGCGGATGGGGGGTCCATGGCACCTGTACTTCACCATAATGTTGTGCACACTGTCCTTTGCCATGGATGGTCCGGCTTGCTTTGAGCTGTTCAGATTAAACTCTTTGAGGTCTGACACAGACAACATTGGATGAGATATTATTTTGTTGTGTTGTGAGAGCATGAACCAACTCTTTTTTTAAAATGTTTTACAAGATATTTAAACAGGGATGCATCTAAAAGTCTAGGATTGCCAAGGGGGAAGAGGGTGACATTAGACTTATCTATCTCTCGCAATGGAACAGACAGAAATATATGTATACACACTTTAGACTCCACATTCATTTCATAGCAGTTACCTGGCAGTAATTTCATGAGATGTTCATACCACTGTCTAATGGTGGAGTCCCCATACAAATGGACCACTTTATCAGTCAGACACTGTATGATGGCCACAGGTTTGTTGAACTGCCGAACTGTAGTGCCATCTAGTGGTTGCCACACATCCTGGTAGTAATATCCAGAGGCCACAGGTTTCACATTTATGTTGCTGCTGTTCACTGCATACATAATTCAATAAGTACAATTTAAAAAACAGCTGCAGGTAATACAGATATGAAAATATTAGAATTTTTGTTATCTTGGTTGTGATTTCTTGTTAGCTGAGCAGGGGTACAAAAAAATAAATGACAATTCCTAATAATGCGTTCATATAAAGGACCCAGGCTAAATGAAAGTTACTACAATACAACTTGAGTGTATATCAAAACATATCTGCATTAAGTGTACAAGGTATCTGATAAATACTCAAGTATTAATTCAAATAAAGTATTGTTTTTTTTGTTGTTTTTTTTCTGTACTGACTAACAAATGTAGTCACAAAAATTGCAAGACTGTTTTTGCCCACAGGGTTAAATCTAGTTCATTTAATTTTCAATGTTGAACTTTAAGGTCACTTTACCATTTTTCTTTGGCAACACATGAACACTATCAGGACCTGAAGCATTGATAGAGACCTTCATGTTGACCTTACTATGGAGAATAAACAAAAACACATCTCAACATAAGCAGACAATAATAAAGGCTGGAATCCCCAATTGCATAGTGCTGGAGAGGATAGTCTAGTGGTCTAGGTGTTAAACTCCCAGCTGGAAGGGTGTGGGTTTGAGCCCCACTGTTGGCCTACCTGTAAGCACCCTTGAGCGAGATAATGAACAGTGGGAGTCTCACCATGGAGGTCTCTCAAAGAGCGCCAAATTGTACAATAACTAAAAATAAATCAAGTAGGCCTAACACTTCATGGAACAAGAAATATCTTGCTGCTGTAACATTTATAAATATTTACTTGGTAGCTTAATGTTAATACAGAAAATGTCTACTGGTTCTTCGGATAAAAACATATGCTCTGTCAATATACTGCAATTAATGCAAACAAAGCCAACAGTCAGATAGGAATTGAACTCACCCAGGGGTGGTGCACCTCCCTGTTCTACCTCGCCAGTGTACTAACCACCGGCCTGCAGCCACCCATACTTTCAACGCACCCCAGCTACACACTGTACTTACATTCATCAACCACTCACATTCATTCATTGCACCTGTTGTGTTGTGGGGGTATATATGTCTGGGTTTGTTAAGGGTATGGTGTTGGTTGTTGATTGTCGTTGGTCAAAACTTAACGTTAGTTACCTTTAATCCTTTTAAAGGTTAATCGTGTATAGAATGTTCTAGTAATGAAATAAAACTACATTTGGCCCAGATAGTGCTGTGTGTTTACACTAGGAGTCACATACATAGTCCTTTTAATTTCTTGCGAGTTGATGTATCATACAATTACTGATTGATTACAATACACTCAAGGACCCAGAACCTATTCTTGATCTTTGACATTCACAATGCCCAAGAGTCTCAGGTTACACACAAAAATAACATCATGCCCATCCCTCACCTCTTAAAAAGTTTTTTCTCATTGAATGTGATGTTTTGATTGAAGCCACGACTGGAGTGATTGATTCTGGATTCACAGCTCAACTTCTTGGGCCGGTAGCAGTACCAAGGGTCTCCCAGGTGATGGTCTGTGTAATTGCACAGTGGCTGATTGTTTGGCAAGCAAACATTACAAACTGTCGTTTCAGACTGTAAGCCAGAACGAAACAGACTTTGGAAAAGTATCCGGTCTGGCTGCTCACTTGTCAACCTGTGCAGCACAGAAACAGCCTCGCTTGGGTGAACCAGCATGACCTCCACCTGTGCTCGCCCCTCCCAGGGTAACGGAAAGATAGCAGAGTAGGAACCATTGAGGTGGTCCACCACCTGTCCTGCCACGCCTGCACCAAGTTCTGGGTTGTGCAGCCCAGCAAGCAAGAAATCTCCTCCATAGTGTTTGTTAGAACCCTGACAATCACGCATTTGTATCTGAACTTTTAGCTGATCACCTACATGTCGTTCTTCACCTGGCTGGGCTGGGAGGACCTTGAAGCAACTATGCACTGGGTCACTTGTCCGCTCCAAGGGAGGAGGTGTAGAAAAGTTGGGAGACTCCGGCCAGGCCATGGAGGCTAGTAGTAAACGCACCTCCAGAGCATCCTCAACCGAAACCTCTGGACCCTGGAAGCTACAGTAGCTGTGTTGTTGCACAACAGGGGAAGCAGTCTGGACAGTGAAGGTGGAGTTGTCAGTTACTCGTCTGAAGCTAAACTGAAAAGGCTAAATAAAAAAAGAGAACATAAGAAAATTGTTTATATCAGAAACATTATATTACAGACATTTAGGCTAGTAAGGGTATCTTGAGGATGTTTTGGAGAAATATTAGAAATATTGGTACCAGGTTCTGCTGGGTATCTTGTCTCTCTCTCTCTCTCTCTCTCTCTCTCTCTCTCTCTCATACCAGAAAAAGATTAAGTTCTTCTTAATCAAATGTTCTTCTTCAACTATATGAATTTATTTCCCAAAATGTAATAATGTGTAACACTGTCAATTAATGAAACACAATACATAGTGTGATGTTCTCAGGAAATGGAAGTGCTGAAAAGTAAGGTTAACAGAAATGTACTTAAATATACAGAAATATTGGTGATAGACTAACCATGTTTGATGTCTACAGATGGAGAAAAATATGACTAAACTGAATATATGAATTTCATATCTCTACTGCAAAAATTGACAAAACCTCACTCTCCCCCAGCAGAAAGTGTATGTGGATGAGATTTACGACACCTCTCGCATGCATTTAGGTCCCAAGTATACACACACACACACACACACACAAACACACACACACACACACAAATGTTAAGAAAAGCACCCTTAGGAAGGAAATAACATAACCACACCTAATTATACTTAATAATATAATTATACAATTATTATATATATATATATATATATTCACATTTGGGTAATCCATATATTACTGTGTTTTTTTCATTTCTTATGAATGAATGCTTTGTTGGTGTAGCCAACATCTGAAGGTAATGTTTGCACTTTAATGTTGAATTTTGATGTGGTATACGTGTTAGACCTGGGTTGAAAGGAATTAAACAGAGATAAAGTGTACTACCCAGGATATATACATTTCAGTTGACAAGACAAAGAAATGGCATTAACAGTTTTCCCGCCTTGACAAAGGCCTATTTTATTTGAACTTTTATTTAGTTTAACTAAAACTTTTAGGGACTCCATCGACTAGTTATATTGCCTGTATATTCTTTAAGCAACAAAGCCATATTCTGCCTCTGGAATTTCTCTTTTGATAAGATTTGTTTAGTTAGGTTATCATTTTATACACGTTTTACCTTTTAATCCTTTATCGACTTTTGTTATATAATCCAAAGTGCCTTAAATATTCTTATTAATGCAGGTTTTGCCCCTTTGTATTAATCCACAACCAACTTTTAAGACCAAATACGATTGGCTTTTTGAGGGCCCTCTCTCCCTATCTCCACGTTGCTAACGGAGTCATCCAGGGGAGCGGAACAGACCGGTGATAACCGCCTGGAGCCTTACTCTGGACTTGCAGAGCCGTCTGTGCACAAAGACAAAGCTAAAATGAGATAGACTATACAGTCTTTGGGACAATTCCAGCATCAAAAATTACATCAAGCCTTTTGCTTATTTTGGGGTGAGGAATCTTAGGACTAGACTGTGACAGTGAACCCAGTTGGGTTTCAACCACGTCGACAATGAAGTTAACGACAGAGCCAACCTGTCCCCCTTCCTGTTCAGTCCCGTAGCTGTCTCTCTCTTCCTCCATCCTTAGGTCATAACGTAAGTTTAGCCTAGTACTAGGTTAGGGTAGTCGGATTGAGTCTGTTCGGTTGATCAGGGCACGATTCCATGTCCAACACTGTTATTCTCTAAAGATTGCTGGTTTATTGAAACGCAGCAATACAGTTGTTTTATTTATTAAATACCAGGTTATTTAAGGCTGGATATTGTGTTGCTACTGTTTTTATGTATGTTAAGTTGTTTGCATATGCCTATACAATATTTTTGACTATGTAATCCTCACTTATTTTATGTAATACACTTTATATTAAAAAGTTGTTTTATCGGTTGTTTGGATCACAGAACACGGTCAGTCCTAGTGTCAAGGATTCATAACTTCAGATTATTGATTGATCACAAACTATTGATCAGACTAACATGAAAAGTATGTCATAATTCATTTCCTAGAACGATACAAACTGGGTGGTGCTAGGTGTAGGTAGTAGACTTTTCATATAATAAGTGTGGTCAAAACACTAGACTCTAGACAACTGGGCCGCAGGATCTCCATGGCAGCGGATGTGGATCCTCCCGGACCTGTCCCCATATGACAAGTCTGTCTGCTGTAGTTGTCTCCTACAGTACATGCATCATTTCATTTTTGTCTATACACAAAGCGGAGCAAAATGCAGAGGCGGAGCTTACAATATGAGGATGTCTTTACCAGGCCATGTTCTTACCTTGTTAATTGTGTTGAGTTGGCAGACAATAAACATCAAGGTGAACAGTATAATTAGTAGGAAGATGGCAGCATAATTTAATTGGTTTCGGGAAACTTCCTTTCTCCTGCAACATTTAGTCCTCATCTCAGTTTGCATTGTAGCTGTGTTTACAGCATATATGACAATTCCCTGATGGGTTAAAACCAGCAAATGTTAACATTTTCCAGAAACGTATAAACCAAGCAAACGGCATGTGAAGGTGGTAATTTTTTGCAATGGGAAAAATGTTTGGATGGGTGTCTAAAAATAAATGCATATAGTACATATACACTCACCGGCCTCTTAATTAGGTACACCTTTTCAACTGCTTGTTAACGCAAATATTAAATCAGCCAATCACGTGGCAGCAACTTAATGCATTAAGGCATGTAGACATTTACAAGACGATCTGCTGAAGTTCAAACCAAGCATGAGAATGGGGAAGAAAGTAGAATTAATTGACTTTTTACATGGCATGGTTGTTGGTGCCAGACTGGCTGGTTTGGCTGATCTACTGGGATTTTCTCTGCACAACCATCTCTAGGGTTTACAGAGAATTGTTAGAAAAATAGAAAATATCCAGTGAGCAGCGGTTCTCTGGTGACAATGCCTTGTTGATGGTAGAGGTCAGAGGAGAATGGCCAGACTGATTTGAGCTGATAGAAAGGCAACAGGAACCACTTGTTACAACCAAGGTATGCACGTATGCCTCTATTATAGACAGTAATGGGCATATTACCAAAACCGATTTCTAAAACATCAAATTGCATACAGTTGGCCAGGCCTGATTTTCTAGGGCGAGTTCTGTAGGGAAAGGCAACAAAACCAACCAACCGTAGTCACATCTGGCCACACGAGGCTAGGGGCGCAATAATTTAATTTAGGAGTGCCCCTTTAAATACATTATGTTCAGCATGCAAGGCAGAAGTTTATTTCTCCAACTCCAAAATTATTATTTTAAAGGCAGGGAATTGAATATGTCAAGAAATATTATGTATTGTAACCACACCACTACATCTTGATTAAATCAATCTATACTGTATAACCCAATAATGATCAAAAATAGATTAGGCTATTATTTTCTTGTATTTAAAATCACACACACACACACACACACACACACACACACACACACACACACACACACACACACACACACACACACACACACCCCTCAAAACAAGAGCATAAAATCAAAAAGTAGGCTTACCTTAACAGTTATGAATGTTGGGATCAGCAGCAGTTCATGATATTACAGATAAGGGACTGTCAGTCCAGTTCTGTCCCACCAAGCAGATGATCAATCAAGGAGCCCTACACAAACAGCACAATCAGTCAATTTGTCTATCCTTTATATAACAAAACACAAGACATCTTTCACTAAAAGGCCCAACATCGGTCTCTTTTACACACACAAAGGCTGCATCCCAAAACCTATATCCTCCCCCTTGCTCATGTTTGCCTTTCCTCTGCTTCTCTGGTGTTGACCCAGCTCGCCTTTGGACTCTGCCTTACCCGTTAATGAACATCAATAAATAAACTGACTGATAAACCATCCACTGGTCTACCTTTCAGTCCCCTGCCCGCTTGTGACAAATCTGACCAACATGGACTCAGCAGACCTTGGTAAGCAAGATACTCTGCAGAATCAAGGCACGGTGTTAGGTTGGTGCTAGACTGCGGGAGCTCTTGAGGGATCAACAAGCCAACCACTCCGGCTGCAGTTCGGGAACCTCTCCTACCTCTACACGAATCCCACAGTGGTGTGCCTGGAACTCTCTGATTCTGGTTGAGCTCGAGAGTAGGAAACAGCCGTCTGGGAGACCTGCACGTGTTGCAACTCCAATGCCTCCTTTACAAGGGAGATAAGGAGAGTTTACAACTGCTCGGTTCAAGGAAAACAATTGTAGTTTAAAACACCACCTAAGCTATTGAATTAAGACAAGAAACAGCCTCCTTCACTAGTCTAGATTAGTCAGATTGAGGGTGCTATGAAAACCAAGAATGTATCAAGAATGGTATATAATTGGGTGGACAGGACAGGAAATGATTATTAGAAGAATGGCTATTTCAATATGGTGGCTCTGAAGTGCATAACACAAGAATTAAAAGAATACGCGAAAACAAAAACTTTTGGCCCTGAGGTGCAGATGCAACATACAAAAACAAAAAGGACCATCCCTGTTGCAGGCGCAGACCAAAAAGAACCACGAGCCTCTGCTCAGCGTTTAATACAAAAGAACACACAAATGACATGAACCCTCAAAAGCACACTCACAGTGAAACAACCCATATGGGAAAGAAACAGAAAAAACTTTTAAGTGTTTTATATTGTATGTCTTATGAGAGTTATGTCTCATCATGATTTACTCATGAAAGTAGCCACTTTTGCATTTTTCTCATACAACATAATATGAATAAAGTATGAAACAAATAATATATATACCGTTTATAAGGAAAGTACATGGTGTTATGGAGAATTTCATATTTGAACTATATACTACATTTAAATTCTGTGTTGTACCATTCTATGTGTTTGGACAGATGTAAGCACACAAGGTAATGTGAGATGTTTGGATTTCTGACTGCTCCAGGATGGGAGCTGCCCTTCATTACTTATCTTTTGCTGTACTCAGAATGTTTTCCAGAGGTTCCTTCTTGAGCTAATGACCTATGAGGGCACCACATAGAGAACCTAGTATGACCTTTGACCTGAGCACGGGTATAAAAGGCTTGGTCCCACCCTCCATGGTGGGGCATTTTCTTCACATACAGACAAGCTAGAGAACTCTGTGTGTGAACTGTCTCCATTTAATTGCAATTAAATTTATTTCCAAAGACCATATTTCTCTCTGTTCCAGTGTGGTATATTACAAAATTTTCCATAACAATTTGGCGTCACGAACAGGATTCCACGGTAATGTCCGTCTGGAGTTACAGCGTTAGTTTTTGATTGGCCGTCCCGGACGCACAAAGAGCATGTCTGGCCTTTAACCTTCGATACAGTTTTAAGAAGTGATAAGGGGAATTCTAACGCTGTCTCTCTGACCGACATACGCTGGGATTCCTGAACTAAAGTTCAGAAGCGGACAGAAAAAACGATAAGAAGATAATTTGCATTTAGACCCGTTTGAACCATATTTCCAATTCCGGTTTGGTCTGGCTAAAAAGGTGAGATTGCAGTTTGTGATCAAGATTCCTGAAGGTGAGATAATGATTGTAAATCGAGATTCCTGGAAAAGGTGAGATTATAATTTTTAGTCAAGATTCCTAAAATAAGAGGTGAGGCTGCAATTTATTGTAAGCTGAGGATACCCTGGTTTTTCTTCTGGTTGTGACGTAACGAACCAGACCTTGTGGAGACGTCTGCATTTAAAATGTATGCGCATTTGTTGTTGTTCGTTACTAGTCAGCTAACGTTAACACGTTTAGCAGGGAAAGTGACGCCATGAGATTGTCTTGTCTAGTCTATTGTTTGCTTTTAAAAGGCTTAAACAACTTGGTTAATATCTATGTGATAGTTGGATAGTATTTGTGTGTTTATCCCTGCAAGAGGGAAGTATTCCATAATTTGCTATGCCATAACTATCATTAGGTAATTACATAATTAAAGTTCATTGTATTTTATTTCGCTGTTTATCTGTTTGTCTAGAAACGGAATCCGCAAACCGGTACCAGTGAATGAAACGTTAAACTCTCTGATAACTCTGTGCTCTCTGATAGGAGCACTGAAGTTCTCCAGCACATGTATTCAGGGTCCATACCTAACATTTTTTTTGTTTGATATAAATTACACGATTAATATTAAGCATGTTGACGATACTTTGGGAAAATAATTGAGTTTCCTAGGAACAGTCCCAGTGTCTGTTATGTAACCAAAGGTATATCAGCTCATATTAAAATCTAAAATGATCTAGTTAGTCTGAGATTGGTGTTGTAACAGAATGCTAACACTATTGCCCCTCACAAAAAAAAAAAAAACACCATTGTCTCTGTTGGAGCTCTTCATTGTTATGTTATATTTAATAGTTAATATATTTAAT
>JAODLI010001939.1:0-10882 GCA_027575585.1 Percopsis omiscomaycus
AACGCATTGTGTCCTCCTATTTAAACTCCATCAAACGAACACGCGGAACTGGTGAACTGAGACCCAGATTCCTTTAACAGCTCCTTCACTAATTCCATCAGTATTCAGCCGTCTGTCCCTCGGGGCCAGCCCAGTCAGGCAGACTATGTTGATCACAACAGCTCCAGCCATTCCGTGCCTCTCTTCAGATGTGGAGCCGATGCAGCTTGGTCGCGCACGCCTGACTCCAGAGGAGCGCGCTCGCCGTTTCAATGCTCGTCTGTGCCTATACTGCGGTTAGTCAGGACATCACATCGCCACTTGTCCCACTCGGCCGGGAAACGGCTCGACTCGCCAGTAAGGAGAGGAGTACTGGTCATACATCAGTGTGGGAGTGGGGGCGTGGTTTAGCGCTGATGCAGGTGGGAGGGAACATGTGGAGGTGTGGTTCACGGGGCTGAGAGGCAGGTGAGGGAAATTATTAATCACCTGTCTCTCTTTTAAGCAGGCAGTGAGCACAGCATGGGAGAGACTCCCAGGGAGTAAATGGAGACAGAGAGCCTCCACGCAGGAGCTCTCGGAAAATGTTGTATATAGTGCGGGCAGTGTTTAAGTCCCGCATGTGATATATGTGAATAAAGCTGGATAAAACCCAGGAAACCAGTGTGGACAGTGTGTGTGTGCCACAGTCAGGTTCAACCTCCCCTCGCTTTCAGCTGCTGGCATCTATTCTATGGGAAGCTCGACCGCTTCCCCTGCTGGCCCTAGTTGACTCGGGAGCAGAGGAGAGTTTTTGCTGGGTATTTCCCTCGAGCCTCTCCCTGTTCCCCTTGTGGCCCGCGCTTTAAACGGCAAGCTGCTTGACCGTGTGACTTCTCGCACCAGTCCAGTTACCCTCCTCATCTCCGGAAATCATCGAGAGAGTATTCGCCTACATGTGATGGATTGTCCCCAGGCACCGTTGGTACTTAGAATACCCTGGCTACAAGCTCACAAACCCCACCTAGATTGGCCCCGGGGGGGGGGGGGGGGTCATTTCCTGGAGTCCGTCTTGCCATGCTCAATGCCTCCCCTCATCCGCGGCGGTTTGCCCCGCTACGACTCCTCCCCAGCTATCAACATCAGACCTGTACCACGGACTTACCACGAGTTAGGGGCAGTTTTTAGCAAACAGAAGGCCTTCTGTCTGCCTCCCCACCGACCCTATGATTGCGCCATCGACCTTAAGCCAGGGTCCCCCCTTCCGCGGGGGCGCCTATACAACTTATCTCGACCTGAACACAAGGCGATGGAGACATATGTTAGGGAGTTCTCTATCTACTGGGTTAATCCGCCCTTCCTCCTCCCCTGTTGGATCGGGGTTCTTTTTTGTCGTAAAGAAGGACGGAACGCTTCGGCCCTGTATCGACTACCAAGGTTTAAAGGACATCACGGTCAAAAACTCATACCCTCTACCTCTGATCAACTCAGCGTTTTCTCCACTACACAATGCCACTGTTTTTACCAAGTTGGATTTACGCAATGCGTATCATCTTGTGCGCATACGAGAGGGCGACGAGTGGAAGACGGCTTTTAATACTCCACTGGGACTCTTTGAACACCTGGTTATGCTTTTTGGCCTAACCAATGCCCCAGCCGTGTTCCAGGCCCTGGTAAATGACATCCTACGAGACATACTGAATCGATGACATTTACATCTACTCCCGGTCCCTCTCCGAGCATGAACATTAAGTGCGCCTTGTTCTTCAAAGATTGTTAGAGAACAAGCTCTTCGTCAAGGCGGAAAATTATATTTTTCATGCCTCCCAGGTATCATTCCTGGGTTTCATCCTCTCCACTAGGAGGGTGGAGATAAATCCGGCCAAGGTGGCTGCCGTGTCGAATGGCCTGTTCCCACCAGTAGAAAGGAACTACAACGTTTCCTCAGATTCGCTAATTTCTACAGAAGGTTATTACGTGACTTTTGGCTGCACCGCTCACGGCTCTCACCTCTACTGCCACCGTTTTCCATTGGTCCCCTTTAGCCGAGACAGCTTTTACTGAGCTACGGAGACGATTCACCACTGCTCCTATTTGGATTCACTCAGACCCCGCTCACCAGTTCATCGTGGAGGTAGATGCTTCGGATGTCGCCATTAGGGCTGTTCTCTCACAGCACTCCTCCAACGATGGCAAGCTCCATCCCTGCGCCTTTTTCTCCCGCAAGCTAAATCAGGCAGAGAGAAATTATGACGTCGGGAATCGGGAGCTAATGGTCGTCAAACTTGCCCTGGAGGAGTGGGGTCACTGGTTGGAGGGGGCAGGACAACCTTTTGTGGTCTGGACGGATCATCGTAACTTGGAATATCTCCGCACAGCTAAGGGCCTTAACTCCCGGCAGGCCAGGTGGGCTCTATTCTTCGGACGATTCGAGTTTACGCTAACGTACCGACATGGCTCTCGGAACACTAAGGAGGTAACTACAGAACCGGGTACCATCCTACCCTCAGTGTGCATTCTCGCCTTTGTCTGGGAAAACCGAATCTGTGGTACAGCAAGCCCAGGCGCCACAGCCAGCTCCAGCAGATACTCCAGCAGGGCACCTGTTTTTAGCCGACGCGGTGTGCTCCCAGGTCTGACAGCAGACGTGCAGGAGTTTGTATCGGCCTTTCCAGTCTGCGCTCAGAACAAGACCCCAAACCAACCCAGTCCGGGGCTCCTCCGCCCGCTACCTGTCCCCAGTCGCCCCTGGTCTCACCTCGCACTACATTTTGTCACCAGGCTACCCCCCTCTAATGGCAAGACAGTCATCCTCACTATCATCGATCGTTTTAGCAAAGCAGCGCATCTGGTCGCCTTGGATAAGCTGACGAGGCCGATATCCTCGTCAGGGAGGTATTTCGTATCCACGGGCTCCCCTCGGACCTTATCTCCGACGAGGACCGCAGTTTACCTCTCAGGTGTGGTGGGCGTTCTGCACGGCTATCGGGGCGTCGGCCCGCCTCTCCTCAGGCTACTACCCCCAGTCTAACGGTCAGACAGAACGTCTAAATCAGGAATTGGAGACCGCGCTTCGTTGCATGTACTCCGCTAATCCTGCATCATGGAGCACCCTCCTGCCGTGGGTCGAATACGCTCACAACTCCATTCCTAGCTCCGCCTCTGGCTTATCACCCTTTGAGGCCTCCCTGGGATATCTGCCTCCCCTGTTCCCATCCCAGGAACAGGAGGTCACCGTTCCATCCGTTCATGCGCACATGCAACGCTGTCTCCGGGTCTGGGATCAAGCACATACCAACCTGCTCTGCACCTCTTCGCGTAACCAGCATCAAACCAACCGACACCGAACACCAGCATCCTCCTACGCCCCTGGCTAAAGCGGCTGGCCCTCGTCCAGGAACTTGTGTGTGTGTGTGTGTGTGTGTGTGTGTGTGTAGGTGCATGGTCCGTGATTTCAGGTGCTGCTCCCTGGTGTGCGATGTACGTCAGGTGTCTTCCATTCGTTAACCAAGCAGACACTATTTATGCATGCTGTTCTGGAAGACACGTCGCCAGATTGTTGACCTACCTTACTAGTTTGTCCTTTCCCGCGTTATTTGACTATTGCCTTAATGAACCTTAGTGTTCATTTCCCTGTCAATTGTCAAGTGTCAATTTCTTTTGGTTTTTCCTCCAGCCACGCCGTCCTGTCCATTTTCGCTTCCCCTGTTCCCAGGACTGCCTTCCCGTTTTGCTCCGACTCACCGCTGCCTACTCCTCACCTGTGGCTTCGCCCCGCTGACTGCCTTCCCATTTACTCCGACTCCCCGCTGCCTACTCCTCACCTGTGCCTCCACCTCGCTGACTGTCTGCCCGGTTCTTGGAGTCCTGTCGCCTTGTCCCTTATGTACTGTTGCCCCCCTGAGCACTTACCTGGTTACTACATTGCCTGGCCTGGACTATTCTATTTGCCTTGTCCTCCGTGTAATATTGAATAAAGCAGTTTTTTATTAAACTTATTCAGTGTCTGCGTCTGAGTTCCCCTGCCTGAGCGTGACAGTAAACAGTTTACTGTAACATTTACACTATCTGCAGATGCCCAAATGCATAGTTTGGGCTACCTTCTTGTGGTTGGGGTGATGCTTGGTCTACACGGATGAAGTTCAGCACCACAGGTGTATCTATGAGAGGCTTCAGTATCAGAGAATCAAGGTTACTGGTCATTGTCATTAAAATAGACACGTTATTAGGCTACTTCATGAACTCATAAAGTTCATAAACACTAACAGCCTACATATTTGTGATAGACTTAGGATATTCGGCAGACACAGCTTGGTGAGCTATATAGTCTAATAATAATATTGTCATCCTATTTGGTCATTATTATAATTTGTCAAACATTTCACAATAGCCTGGCGTTACACTATGGTAAGACAGACAATGTGTCCACTTAAACTGTGTAACCTATATTAACAGCCTGTGATTTCGCCTTTATTAGGGCGAAATCTTTATTATTAATGTTAACAAGAGAGCAATCCAACAGTGTTGGTAGACATTAAATCACGAACTGCAACTCGTAACATTGATGACATCACTGCACTGTTCAATGTAAGATGTTTATTGATTTATTGATGCTTATCCTTAGTTAAACTAATGTTAACCTATTAGAACATTGAATATGGATGGAGTGGATACAGTTTGGTAACGTTATGTGTCAACAATGTTACTGGTGATAGTCATGCTAACGTAAGATAGCTTACCTTCGTGCTTGTCTGTGTCAGTGGCTCCTGTGCCTGTGTCAATACCACCTCGAACTCCCTCCACCAAAGTCTTCCCAATGATGCACCTTCTCCTCAAGGGCATCAAGGTGGATATAGGAGACCCCCTGCCGGTCTTTCTTTATCTCCTTGGCCCTCTCTGCACCTTTCTTTTTTACCTGGGACTTTATTCACAGCGTCGCTGTCTCCAATTGTTCCCCCGACAGCAGACACTGCCTACGCACCTTTGGCCCACCCCATTTTCTTATTCTCCCCAATAATCCCAACATTATTGAGTCTACCCAACAGTAGTTTTTTTCTATGCATTATTTCTTCAACCATTACTTCAAGCTCCTGTCGGGAGAAGTTTTTACACCGTGTGTTTTCAAGTTCTTAAGCAATTACAGTTAATTACAAAGTTCTTAAAATTAGAATTTTTTTAAGAAAATCTTAGGGAATTACATTTACTTACTTTCTTAAGAACTTCCTAAATTTCCCTTTTGATTTTGCTTAAGTTTTATCTTAAAATGTTTCTGAATCCAGGCCAAGCTGTCCACAGCTAAACCCAATTAAACAGTTTGTAAAGCGAACGCACCCAATGAGACAGTGACGTAATTTTGATAAGATTGTTTCACTACAATCCAAGAGAGAGCACAGAAATCACGAAGTCACGCCAGATAGCTGCTTGAGACAGCTGTCTATAGACCTCTTCTCAGGTTGATGGAAGCTATGCAGCTACCTTTTTGTGATGGGAGAAAATCATATAAACCAATCATAAAAAAGGTGTGAGTTGCTCTGAGTCTCTCAAATACCTGTCTGTTTTTATATTCTCTTTACACTATATGTATGTGTCTTATTTGTTCAAACAAATTCAACTGGATGTGTAAATAATGCCCATAATGAGCAATAACAGTCAGAGACATGACTGCTACAGCATTAGCGCCTTTTATTTTTCCAGGGTTGTTGCATAGGAAATGCAGATCTTGCTTCCAGTATACTGAGTGGACATGGAGTCACTGATGGGCTCAGAGGGACAACAGAAAAATCCAAGAGACAACAGAATTTACACCAGAGATCAGTACAAACTCTCATCTTCAAACAGAGAGAATGACATCTAGTTAACATGGGACAGAGTGGATACTGGGCTGATGCTATAGTATAGAGGCACAAGGTTTCATCCTTACACAATGGAGAGAGAGAGAGAGAGAGAGAGAGAGAGAGAGAGAGAGAGAGAGAGAGAGAGAGAGAGAGAGACTTGAGTGATGAGAAACCAAATAGGAAGTAGCCATTAAGTAGTTCCTGGGGTTTTATGGTGTTGGTGAAAGGGATGCTTGGATGGAGGAGGACTTTCAAATGAGATGGCATCAGACCTCCTGCAAGCAGTCCATACCGTGTTTAATATAAAGACTGCTGGGGTTAACAGTTGCATCTCAACTGTGTTGAAATGCCCCACAGGAAAGTATTGTATTGTATTGTATTGTATTGTATTGTATTGTGTTCTGTTCTATTCTATTCTGTAGCAAAAGTGTCATGTAGGTGGCCGAAGCCAGTCGGATCACCAACAGAACCTTGTCAGATATTTCCTGCAGCTGGCAGTTTGTCTGGTTTCAGAGCATCGACGGCTGAGGGATTTAGACGTCTCAGCTGACAGCTGGAGATGAGACAGACAGCCAATCGACTTAATGCAGTGTGCAGTGTGTGTGCATGTTTGTGTGTGTGTGTGTGGGGGGGGATTAGTGTAAGAAAAGGCCTGGTTGTCCACCAGGCCTAGGGCCCACTGTGCGTTTGAAGTGCTGTGTGGGACGTTTGGCAGGTGGGATGGGGGTGGGGGTGGAGGGGGCAGGCCTCCTCAGACCTCCCGGCGCTCAATGAGGGGGGGATTCAGACGTAATCGTGCTGAGCTCAGCAGAAACGCCAGGACATTGATTGTTCTCCTGCAGGAGAGAGCCCAGAGAGACAAGCTTCACACTTCTATCACCTCCTACTGCTGGTCAATATGGGAGAGGAGAGGAGAGGACAGGGCAGGGCAGGACAGGAGGAGAGAGGAGAGGAGGGGTGTTGAGGCCAAATGTTGTATGCCGTGTCCGATTAAAGTGTCCCACATATTGATCATCACAGAGAAAGAATGAAGGAAGGAGGAAAGATGAAGGGTGTTGATGGAAAGATGAGCTTTGAGGCACAGGAAAAAGTAACAGAAACGAGAAAGAAAAAAACATTCAACCTTTTGTATTTTTTTTTTCAATTGTCATCTTGGCAACATCTTGCTAGGCGGTTATGGAGCATGCAGTTATATTTCATGGTTATTGTACATTAGGTTTAATAAGAGGGTCTGACAGACAGCAAAGGCTACTGGTGTTCAGAAATTTCAACAGTTACAAACAGTTATTGTATTCAGTATTCAGAAGAGCATTATAATACAGGTTTTCACAGGCACTACATTTGATCTTTTTCAATATATCATGTAATATGCTGGTTTGCGTTTTTCATTTTCAATTCTTTTCTCAAGTGATTTTCTTACGACTTCGATCGGAGAGATCAATCGTTAAAAGAAGGCAGAAATCCACAATGTCTGGTATACACGCGCATACGTGGGCCACATGTGTGGCAGTACACATACGTACGGGGTCGGTTCGTCAGTGCATAGTTCTCATGCAGATTCCAGTGCTATGCTTGGATACGCTGTCAGGAAGCATGATAATAGGTTCAAACTGTCAACGACTGATTAACTCCTAGCACCAGGTCAACAGGATCAAAATATCTTTGCAGATTCATCACAGTTGAGTGCCTGGGACAGCCTCAATGGTACCTGCCTTCAATCCAACCACTTTGATTGACACCTACAGCACAAATGTCCTCCTTATAGACTATCGAGTCGGTGCAACAGGAAGAAAAAAAAAATTCACAGTTTTCTTTGCAGAGCAGGTATGTATAGAAACAGGTTTAGAGAGGGAGATATAAAGTGTCCGGGAAGGAAAGAATTTAGGTATCATTGAAGCTCTCCTGCTGACATGTATGATTGTTTTAGGAATAGCGTGTACATTCAGCAGAGGGCTGCGTACCACTATCATTCACATAAGTAGGTCTCTAAAGTGATTAAAAGTATGTTGGTGGATTAAAAATACCCTGGTCTCAGCCTGGAGAAGCCTGCCCCTCGCCACGCCAACAACCTTCTGTTCGATATTCTCTGAGCTCTCCAGGCTGGCGGCTCAGAGAGAAGAAGTCCCTACAGCAAACTGCCCAGAATAACTAGCACAAACAGAAAACAACAAAGGCTTTTGATGTGGGAACGTGAAGCCCAGCCTTCACTCAACCCTGGTATCTGGTGGAGAGGCAGAATTCCTCAGGCATTGCGTTAAATTCCAAAATCATCGATGTCATGAGGGAGGAAGACAGGGGGCAGTAGATGTTGATGGGGTACATTTGGGGAAGGGTGGGGGGGGCTGTCAGTTAAGCTCTGTGGCTGCTAGTGAGACAAGTAGCTTTGGATTGACTGCTAGGATCGATAGGAACGTTGGGATCGTTAGGATCGTTAGGAACATTTCCTGATAAATTTCTCCAACCTTAGACAAGACTTTTCCCACACTTTGACTTCTTGTGTGAAAAGAAGAAACATCCGGACAGTTTGGAACATAGTAGAGCCAGAGACTCGTCAGTTGCAGCTTGGTAGCTTTTGAGGCGAGGGTGGAAGAGGTTTTTGGCACCAAACAGTAAGACAGGCAGGATGGGAGAGAGATACTGGGATCCAGGAGGTTTAACTCCAGAGGGGGCAATGCCTGGTCAAGCCCCCTTCATGCTAGTGAGGAGGGCTGGAGGTAACCATGACAACACAATCTCATAATGCCAGTTTCTACTGGCATCCGCTTGCTGGTTTTCCAAAAAGCAGAGGATGTTCTGGTCAGCTTCACCCACCTACACCCCACACCCCCACCTTTCGGCTACAGTGGGACTCCTCAGCAGTGCTGGAGGAGGAGAAGGAAGAGGAGGAGGAGGTATGGATGGGCGGAGGTCAAAGAGGAGTGTAGTGGGTGCGTGGGACAGTGCAGAAATAAAGAGATGGAAAAGAAAAAGAACCATGTTGCATAATCAAGCTGTTTATTTTCCTGCATGGAATGGTGAACACAAAAAAAGATGCCAAGATGTAATATAATATGGGCATCCTTTGGCTGACTAAGTCAATGTCTCCTGCCTAAAAACTAAGTCATAAAATGCATTAAAAAACACTTTTCTTACCAATTTTCCTCAGAATTACCTAGATTTATCTTCATCAACACTGATGCAACAAAGAACCTTCAAAACATACAGCATACTGTAACATCCATTTACAATGGTCTTCACCACACAGCTGTGTACTTTTTAAGTACAGGGAATATGCTATACCGTCAACAGAAGAAATGTCCTTAAATACATACAAAAGGAAAGCAAATAAAGAAAAAAAAGTAAAATAGAAAACAGGAAAGTTTTCAACTTAAATCCCGTTTCCAGATAAACCATCCAAACCAGCTCTAGTAATGTGGCCTCGATACAAACAATCAGAAAATTCACAACACTAGTTTTCCGCATTTAATCAATGTTACAAAAGTCCTGCATTATAAAATAGGGCAGATTTAAAATCAGTGTAATTAATAAAACTATACAACATACAAACACTTCTTCCATATTCCGGCCTAATGGCCTGGCTCCGCCCTTCCTCCAAGAGGAAATCATTTTCATCATCTGCTCTCCTTGGCTTTAGCCAGAACTAAATGACACACACAACACAAGAACAACACACTGCCCGTACTATTGCTTTATATAATCTTTTTTTTTTTCTGTGTTTCCGTTCTTTAAAAAGGGTGCAATTTTGTCGTTATCTTACACACAGCCAAATCTTGCTGATTAGATGCTAGGCTGTTTCACAAGTTTTTTTTGTGACACTTAAAAAAAATGTCCGTGCAATATATATATTTTTCATTCCCATCGCTCTGTAGAAGCCCTGGAAGCAGTTTTTCTTTTAGATTTATAACTTTTACTAATGTCATTTGTTTCATATATTTAGTGCAGATAAAGAAAGTAATGCCCAACTCACAACTAAGAAGAACAAAGTAAGAAAAAAGACCAAACAAATACGTCAGGCTAACAAGGAACACGCAGCCCACCCACATGGAGCCACTGAGCCGTCGCACAGTACAGCCCTGTCCGGACACCAGCTATAGGATTGGACACACAAATGGTAAACTGGTCAGCAGGGGACTGTAACTCTGTCCGGGGACAGAGCAGGGCGTGGCACCATAATGGATGTCTTCGTTTTTTTTGGAGTCTGTTGACAACCGATGTCTGTGTGATGGAGAGGAAGCTGAACTTGTTTAAGGCGTGACCAAAAACTGAACATGAGCAGAACCCAATAGGTGTGTGTTTGTCTGGTAAAACAGAAAGGAATGGTATGGGGGTGGGGATGGGGTCTAACTGTTTAGTGATTGACCACCAAGTGCAATGTCAGTCACATGCATGTCTACATTGGTTAAAAAAAGGGATAACCAAAAACAAATATACATGAAAAAGTAAATCACTAGTGTTTGTCTATCAGAGTGCAAAAAGGTATTGCATATTTTTTTTCCTCATTGATTTCTGGGAACAAAACACTTAAAATACATTTTAAAATTGCCTTAAAATAAAATTAGTGCCGTTTAAGAAATGGCCTTAAATATCCAAATGGCCATAAATATCATCCAACTTGTATTGGTACTGGCTGGAAAGGCTGCTGGGTAAAATTAACTGGTGTAGAGGGGAGGGACCAGGCAGGTCCTCCACACCAGTAGGTGGCATAAAGCTAAAAAAAAAATAGCAAAAGAAAAGTCACAACAAACCAAAAAGATAAACTCTCCAAGTTGGAGGTTGAGCAGCCTCTGAGTACTGGACTGAAGCTCAAGGCACATTCATGAGAAACGACTGTTTTCATGCATTTTGACCAAAGACAAAAGATATTGTGGAAACAAAGAAACACATATTGACATTTCAATATTGAGGGGTAAGGATTGAAAGACACAAGAGATGAGCTGGCTGTGGAGAAGAGAGCCTTGACGGATGCTGGGTTTCTAATATACCGTCTTAGTTTGATTACATCTACATCACCTATGCAGAAACTGCTCACTAACACTAGAACATGCACATTTTTATTTATGTTTTACGTTTGTGTATATATTTATATTTAT
>JAODLI010001940.1:0-10881 GCA_027575585.1 Percopsis omiscomaycus
CAAGTCACCTAGACATCTGTTTGGTCCTGAGAAATGTGCCCAACTGCCAACTGTTTTTCTTTTGTGCACTTTACATGGTGTGTAGCATCACAAAGCTCGGCGTGACTGGTCAGCTGCTGTATTTACAGTATATGTTTTTTGACACTTGAATATTTTTCCTCCATTTCCTCCACTTAGTCAAACTATCCCTCAAGGATTGTGTGGCAGTGATGACATCTTTTTGAATGTCATCCCTTTATCCACCAACACAAGGCCTCACTAAAATCTCTCTCTCTCTCTCTCTCTCTCTCTCTCTCTCTCTGTATCTCTCTCTCTTTCTCTGTATCTCTCTCTCTCATAATCAATCAATCAATATATGCCCCGCTGTTTGATTTCCCCCCTGATTAGCATTGCTGGTGTGTTAGATTTACTTCCCTAAGCTCACCATTCTCATTGTTAGTACAACCTGGAGACCTATAGGGGTTCGATAGCCATTGATCGCCCTAACGTTCTCCCGTTGTACTTCTTGCGCCAGATACTGCTCTGTAACGACTTGATAAACGTTGATTGCATCAGCAAACGCTTATCTGGATGTAAAAGCGATTACCGCCCTACCGTGTCAGACGCTGTGTGTTTGGATACGCGTGTGTTTACAACCGAGCCAGATTGTTAAGCGCCCTTGAATGGAGCCTTGAATAGTGTGTTTGTTTTTGTGTACGGATACACCTGTTTGAGAGCGCCCAATGGATTTCAAGGTTTTGGTTGTTGTAGATGGTAAACCTGCAGTTGGCTGCCGTTGGTTCCCTGGTACCTGAGAAAACCCCTTGTTTGTACAAATAGCTACATAACACCGAGAATGTCAGTTTGTGTGTGTGTAGGTAAATACCAGGGTGTGTACATGCTGTACTGTGTAAGCATTTAAACCAACCAGTGTCACTGTCACATCGCACGCTTGTGTGCCCACAATAGTAATATGCGCCCGATACGCCGTATCCTGAGGTAAACCTCCTCTCCCAGCCAGTGTCTGTTTTCCCCGAGAGGCTTATTAAGCCGTCGGCTCTTCCAGGAGCCCTCGCAGCAGAGCAGCAAACAGTACTGCAGCGCTGGAAAATGAAGGTCGACGCACCATTACCTCCAGTTGCCAGTGTGATGTAAGTGCTCTCAGCAACGCGCACGCCAAACGGCGAACATATGGCGCATTTCCAGCCACGCCGCTTGGTTAAAACTACTAGCGATTTGTGACCGCCCTTGTGACGGAAAGCGGCATTACAGCAGATGCTGCTGTTTTGTTTTGAAACTCTTGAGAGCGCAAGCCCCTCCTGCGCCTGGGTGCTTAGTGGCTTGCACTCCTCACTACTCCTCCTCCTACAGGGCCCCTAGACCCCCCCCTCACCCCGCACTCTCCAACAAGAGTCTTACAATGCTGTTTTATAATTTTTATTAGAAGAAACCGACTCCACATTACTCTGCAGTTGTTTTATATTATATATAAAAAAAAGGGCTCATTTCATTGCAGTGTTGTTCAATGGTTGATATTCGCACCCCAACCAGAGCTGCCATCCGCACCCAGCTGTTGCATTAATCTGCATCAAGACAGCTGAGGTATTTAGTCGTTCTTGTGGGAACAGCGCTTAGTCTTTCTGCTTTTAGGCATGAGCTCAAAGCCCGTAAAAAGGGCAAAAAGGGAGAGCCGGTAACAGGTGTCGCTGTGATGCATGCCGAGCCGCTTCACGGTGGGCATACCTGCCTCACACACACACACATATAGGCACACACACTGCCCCTCCAGATGGCCATCTCACAGGAGCGGTGAATTGGTTTTCTAGCGGCCGTTATGAGGGAAAGAAAGAAAGGGGGTGGGGTGGGGGGGCAGATTGTGATTTGTTCATAAGCCAGTGACCGGGCAAAGTTGTCACTGGCTGTGTGCAGTGGCCCGGTACGGACGCCATGGAGACGGACACCAAACGAGGCTCTGCTTTTCGTCGCGGCGGCGTTCAGGTGCAATCCTCACAAGGCCCGATTTGGCTGCCACTCGGACAAGCTCGTCTGCATCCAGGTTTACACTTTAACTGGACGCGGCGGTTGGCAGGGAGACGAAGCGCAGATGAAGCCTTGATTTGTGGCACCGCGCCTCCGTTGCTTCGAGGGCGGAAATCTAGAAGCGTCTGCACTCTGCCTTTCCTCTCAGTGGTCATTGTTTCCATTGTTTTCCTGGCTCCATTAGACAACTCTCGTCATCCCCTACACTTTCCAAATCCCGTCTGAGGCCTGTAAATCGAAGTTAGACAACCCCCAGAATGACGACATTAGTGTTTACTGTAGTGGGATAAGAAATATGGCTGGCTTTATGGAAAACCTGTGGCTAGATGACAAGGCTGATTAAGATATTAAACTCGCTGATAGCATAATCTGGCCTGCCTGCAAATAAGGAGGGAACGAGCGGGGCGCGAGTGTTTTTATCAAAAGCCGTTAGTTAGCCTAATCAAGGCAACCGCCGGGAAGCATCAGCTTTAATTCGCCGTCGCGCGGAAAGAGAGGAAGAAAAAAGAGAGAGAGCGAGGAGAGCTATAGGTCTTCCGCTCAATCATTCATTCTCTCTCTCTCTCCCTCTCCCACTTTATATCGGGGTATAGCTCATATACGGGAGCTGGAGAGATTCGTTTCTGTCATCTGAGGGAGATGACGAGTAGAAGATGGGTGGCATGGGAGATTTCGCCCCCTCCCCCACCACCCACCTACCAGACTAAAAACCTTTAATTTTCCCAGATTAATTTGAGCTGAACCTGTGTTTTTACGCAGCTAGATTGCTCGTCTAGTGCACAATTCTTCCCATGGCCTGTTTTTCTTGGGTTAAGAATGTTGTTGTGCTTTTAAACAATATATTCTTTTTGTTTCCTATTTCAGGTCAATTGCTGAGTTGCTCTAGTAGTCGTATGGATTTTTATAATCATCACCATAGCATCTTTATTTAGGTGCCATTGTGTGACGATAGCTTGGGAATGCATATGTGAGCTGTATAGTTCACTTTCAACTTGTCATTTGTCTGGGAGAAAAGAAAGGCAATAGCGGCCATTTGTTCTGTCTGGTTATGACACTAAAAGCCTCTCAACTTTGCATTGCACATGGTAGCACGGTTCATCTGAACATATTTTATGACATTTAACAGCCTGTTCCCTCTTGTTTAACTACATTTGCTGTCTTTTTTTCTTCTTTCATTTTCCATCAAGTGATTTGAAGCCAAATTGCTTCTTTCCACGGCTCTCTCTCACTCTCTCTCCGCATCTCTCTTGGTTTCTCTAACTATGCTCTCTCTCTCTTTCTCAGCTGTACATTCCCTCCCTCTCGAAAAAAACACAAAAACAAGCGGGCTGTCGCCCTCTTCCTTCTGTCTGCTCCATCTGTGATGCAGTATGGGCCACTGGTTTGATAATGGCAGGCAGGCGGTGAGCAGAACTGTGCAGGCTGGGGGAGACCGTAGCCGAGGCACTAAAATTGAAGACAAAACGACCACTAAATTGCCTCGGTGACATCGACCTGAGGTCTTCCGCGGCCCGCTGAAGGTTTACACTAGTAGCCCTTGTTGTGCGCGACACTGCTCGCAACCAGGCTAACGTGTGTGACATGCTGTGTCAGTGCACTGCAGAAATGCATGGTGGGAAAGGAAAGGGGGCTAAGGGAGGCGTCTTGACAACACAGCAGATGTAAGCCGTTCAGGAAGCCAATGGCCCTCAATTGGTACCATGTGTTATTTATTTATTTATTTATATATCGCCCCTCCACTTGCCCGACATCTCCATGCTCTTGTTAGCGGGAGGAAAAGCCCCGAGCCTTGTTAAAAGTTTAATATACTGTACAATCACAGTAACTAGACTAGAAAAGTTCTTCTAGCCACGGTTCTAATTTATGAAGTCCATATGAAAGTTTAATGGATGAGCAGTCGCAGAGTCGCGGCTATCTAAATCATGCCACGTCTGCCCTGGGAGAACCTGCGCCTCTTTCTGGTCTCGCCGCTAGCGTCCCGTGCCCTAGAAAGACAGCCAGAGTGTCTCCGGACGTCTGTTCAACACGCTCTACCTAGAGGTCCTTCTGCAGAGCCCAGTAACAAGCTGTAAGCCCCCGGGCCATTGGTGGATACCATAACCCTGTCGTGGTTCACCAAATAAACCCCCCCCCCCATGTATGTTTAGGGAATTTGTGTCTAGTATTGTATTATTCATGCTAGAATGTTCTAGAAACGGCAAGGCTCCCCTGTTGCATGGTGGCGAGGAGGAACATGGCATTCTCGCTCAATAATAGAACAGCTCTCATGAAGGGCATATTACGGGTTGCTGACAATATGGATTTGCTATCCCGGTTTCCTCTCTAGCTTCTGCATGTGGAGAAAAGCAATTTGCATAGTGGAAGACATGAGGTATTGTTACCAGCGCAGTGTTTTTTTCTTTTTCTTCTTTTTTTGCGGCGCTAGCCCCTTCAGACCTGAGATGTTTATTGTTGTTATTAATATTTTGGCAGGAAGCAGGGATGTGAGTGACGCACAGCCTAGGAAGGGGCTTATTAAAAGAAGTTATTGTTGCTGTTGGCCGTGAAGAGATGCTACTCGGTGATTAATGGTGGTTTTACAGCCGGCGAACACACACACATACAGACACGCACGGAGGCAGATCCAACCTGAGGACAGTGCTGAAAACGAACACCAACAGCGCATTGGCGCAAAAGAAAGCGCACTCAGAAGCGCATCATTCTAGACGTCTATGGCTAATTATAATCATAAAAAACCCAAATCTCCTTTTTTAGTTTGTTTTGACCTACTTAACGTTCTCCCTCGCGGATGTTCCATTATGGCATAATCTGATGTCGTTTTTCTTTTTTTGGGGGGGGGGGGGTCCTGTAGAAGATGATGTAATATGTCTACATCCCTTTGAACACGTCTATACAGCAGCATTTGCCATCTTGGATACCTTTTCGGGAGCTTTGGCTATGATTTTCCCTGAATAATTTGGATGTTTGGGACCTTCTGCCGGAATGTACTGAGCCAGTTCTTTGTCTCTCCCACGCAGTAAATGTATCACACCCACTCTGTCTGTGTCGCAGCTTTCGCTAGCATCCAGACATCACAGGAGAGGCTCTCTACTACAACAACAACAAGAAAGAATACAATCTCCCAGTATAGCGTTCTTTGGAGAGGAGCTGAGGAGGAGGCAGAGAGCAGAACCGGCCTCATGGCGATCCAGTCGTCACACTACAATGCAGTCCAATAATATCTCCCCCTCTTTGCGCCTCCTTTTCTTTTTCTATCCCACACCGGCTTTCCTTGAGGTAAAGACACAGCTGGTGAACTGGGACTGCTGATTCTGAACTTATCTGCTTTTTTCCCCCTCATGAACTTACCAGAGCTCCCTTTTTCTTTGCTCATTTTTTGGTGTGCCTTGCTCTTGTCAAGTGGCAAGTGCACAAAACCAGTTATCTCTGAATGATAGTGACATCTCAGATAAGCTAGCTGCTCTAGTAAGCAACCCTGTGTTCCGTTGAACAGAATGCGTTACATATTCCACTATTAAAGTATGTCATTATTGTACAGTGCATCACGCTATTATCTCAAAAAGGGTTTTCATTATACAATTATGCTGCGGTATCTCATACAGAAGCAGTGCTGTGGTGAATACAAAGCACCTTCCATGGCTGTATCTGTGTTGTCCTACATAAGTTGTGCTTTGTGTGTGTGTGAGGCTGTAGTCGCCCAGTAGAGGAGGCTGTGCATTATCTACACCTTCACGTCGGAGCATCTCTAGGTTCCTTAAAGTAGCCGATGCGTCAGCGCTGGGCCTCGGTGAAGCCTACGTTTCATCCCTTGCAACCCAGCCTCCAAACTCCATTCAAGTGCGTTCTTGTGAGTTTTGGAGCTCAGATAACCTGAAACCTAGTAACTACTGTATCATGCTGCCTGCCTATGCTATCTGGTCACACAGGGAGCAGTGGATTTAAGCAGGTTTTAGTTTGACTCTAATCCCCCCCACCCCCGTCTATGAATGAGACGACCATCTATACTGATGCTGTGGATCAAGGCCATTGGATTAGCGTGAACCACACCCGCCCCCTTCCCCCTTCTGCACCCATTGTACCACATGTGTTTTTTAACCTCAATTTCTTGGAACATTCCTTCTTGTCAAGTGCATGTGATCCATAGCATGGAGTTAGAACCTCGCGTGCTAAGGCGCGTGACTTTACTTGACGTTTCTGGTGCTTGGTGCGCCAGAAACTCGGTGCGGTTGTGTACATGGCCGTTCCTTCTATGCGTTTGTCATGATCTGCTGCTCTCACCACGGAGTTCTAATGTTTCCAGGGATGAATAATTTAGATAGGTTGCCAGTGGGCGGCTACACGATAGCACCGCCTTAAGGGGTAGAGGGTGGAAAATAAACCTCAAGCTATAGCACAGGTAAAAAGGAACCTCACACTTTTTTCCTCTTTCCTTTTTTTGGACGGCGCGTGTGTGTTACTGAGGGGTGGAGGCGGTTGTAACCAGAGAATTGAAACTCAACACTGGCCTCTGTGTCCCCCCCTCTACGGTTGCCCTAATTGTTGTCTTCACCAATGCCTAACTCGAGTGAGCAGTCGTGTTTCGGTGGCTCTCAGGGCCAGTGTGTTCTGGGCTGGACGGAAGGCCAGCACGACACCGCCGGAGCTCGCTGCCACTACTGCGGCACGATTGCAGGGCACAGCAATTTTGCGGGATCCGGTGGGGGGGATTGTGGAGTGTGGTCTCAGCATCCCCCGGAGCTCGGCCAAGAGCAGCACTCGTACTACAGCCAGTTTCTGCCGTTCAGGCGTGGGCCCGCAGGGCAGCAGCTACTGAGGAAGACCTCTGTGCCTGAACTGAGCAGCAGCTACCTCAGGCAGGCCATGGCGGGCCGGGCCTCAGCACCTCCAGAGGATTACTACCAGAGTAACACGGCTTTATCTGGCCAGACACTTGAAGAGCAGGGCTTCTATAGGCCCAACCAGCTCCTGATTAACAGATCAGCCTCGCATTACGGGCACAGCGCCGGGGGGGTGAGGTCTGCCCCGGGCTCCACTTCGACCCACGTGCTTCCTCCACCGCCGCCGCCTCCTCCCCCGCCTCCCCCTCCCCCACCCCCTACCGCCCACGAGCTGAGCCTTTACTACAGGGATTCTCTGGGATCCAAGATGATCCCAGACAGGCAGCGCATCGGTGGCAACGCTCATGCCATCTACGGGGTCCAGCCCCCTTATACCAGCTACGCGACTGAGCAACCGTCCCTCTCGGCTTACGGCGACATCAACAGTGTCTCGCTGGAAGCCTGCCAGCCAGCTGCCACCAGTTTAGTGATGGACCAGTCTTCTCAGGGAATGGACGGAGCTTACTCCCGGGGCTACGGAGCCGTAGCCTCCCAGAGGCTTCCCTACGACCCGCACTATGACCCCAGCGCTGCAATGACGGCTGCCACGGCCGGCATGAACGCGGGCATGCCCGCTCACCATCCCGGCGCCACAGACCCCAAGAGGATGGTGGACCCGGGCTTCCTGGCATTCCTTCGAGGAGAGGGCCTGGCTGAGAGCACCATCACCCTCCTGCTGCAGCAGGGCTTCGACTCCTCCACCATGTTAGGCATGATGGAGGACCATGACGTGCGCTCCATCGCCCCTAACCTGGGTCAGGCCCGTGTGCTGTCACGTGTGGTGCTAAACTGCAAGACAAGCGGAACGGCTTTGGCCATGCGCGGCCGCTCAAACAGCTTCAGTCATCGCAGTGACCTCTACCTGCCGTCCCAGGGTCTTAACATGGACCCAAGCTTGATGCAGCAGCCGCCCGGCTCCTTCCAGACGGTCCCGCCCAGAATGGGAGAGTTCATGGGCAGAAGACCCAACAGCGCCCCTTCCCAGCACCTCTTAGAGACCACCACTTACCCAATATCGCGGCCACTGACAACTGGAGCTTATGCCGTCACCCCTGGAGGATATAGCAATACTCAGGGAAGACCAGTCTCCATGTACAGTGCACACACCGGCCTTGCCATGTCCGCCATGGGACAGCTGCCGCCAGGGGCCCCCGGCAGCCCCGGAGCACCCAAAACCTTCTCCAGCTCCTACTCTCCCATGGAGCTGATGAAGAGACCCCACAACCTTCCTCCGATGTCACCGGTAGCCATAGCCAGCCCAATGCACAGCCCCCAGCTGCTCCGCAAGGGAATCAATGCCGCTACGGAGAATGCTTCCATCCCTCTCAACGCTCAGTCTAACTTCCAAGTGCAGAACTTTAACAACAACAAGGTTGTGGGACGTCGCACTGGACCACCTGTCATAGTCTCCACCATGGTTACCACGCCCGACACAAGTAACTGCAAATTCTCCCCTTTCTCCTGTGCCTCTTGTCAAACACCTCTCCCCTCCTATCCCGACTGTAGCTTCTGTCTTGTCCTTGTGGGATTTATTTAGATGCAGCTACCACAGCTACATGCTGTATTTAGAATATTCAAACTATTCAATGTTAAATATTGAATGTGTAATGGTTAGTAATGGTTGAAATCACTTAATATACAGTATATGTTAGTCATAATGTGAGATGTGTTGTGTTAGGGTTGTTTTGTGATCCGTCAATAAACTCAATAACAGTTAAATAGCCCAGACACAAGCCAAAATAGGAAAAGCTCATTTTTAACATGCTTGCATAAATATTCGAAATAAATAGGGCATGCTTGTCCTTAGTGTTTACAGATTTGTTTCCCTGATGGAAAGCTATTGTCACTCCCTATTTTACGCTGTACTCTGCTCTAATCAGGGACTTAATGTCCAGCAATCCACTTATGCTAATTGGATGTATGGCGGTTTTGGCTATAATAGGTAACTGCTTTTTATAGACACCCTGTTGACTATGACAGCTTTCAGCCATATGAAAAAGTAGTTAGAAGTCTTATTATTGTTGTCAGTTTGACCTTTGTGAAGCAGTCAGAACTTTAAATCTAGCTCACGTCTCTGCTCAAAGGAAATGATGAATTCAAGGCCTGCTTGAGATAACTTTCCAGAATCTCTTATTGTGGAAGCAGTTGTATAAGAGTTTTCCGGTATGGAGAAGATTGTTATATCCATAACAGTTACGATGAATCTATTTGCATGGATATGGAGTGGTAGCAATGAAAGTGTTTTTCCATTGAAGATCATGTAAGAGTTATTGCTGCTTTGAATCACAGCTAGACAGAGCTTCCAGAGTTTTCTGGTGTTTTGCTCAAGATAGCCACATATGCGTTTTGAATATATTTAGCAGCCACCACAGCAGGCATCCAGAGCAGGTCTCATACCAGGTCAATACAGCCAGTCTGGCAGCTTTTTCTTGTTTAGTTTCGTGTTCAACTTCTCCAGTGAGGCATCACCTCATCCTATTGTTATCAATAAATGCCTGGATTCCTTCTCCAAACAGTGTATTTACTTCACAGCTGATGAGAGTTGATGAGCGCAGGTGTGCTCTTGGCCCTGCGACCCTGCCCAACAAATGGGTCTGTCTGTTGGCAGCTCGCTACCTGTGATAGAGAGGTAATGACTTTTATGGACGCAAGGAGCTGGCCATTGAGGCGGTGTGTGTGTGTGTGTGTGTGTGTGTGTGTTCTCAAAAAGCCTTTATCCCACCCACCACATTCCTCCACCCTTGACTTGTTTTTCCGCAAATTCCACTCCGCTGTCCAAGGTCTCACCGTCGGCCATTTCTCGTCCTCCAGTTGAAGACATTCTTTTAGCCCGACAAACTCATTTGCATGTCGCTGACATTTGTTGCTTCGGTAATTTCATCTGATAATGGGCAGCCCTCGCCGACGATCGGAAAGCATGCACCTTAATTGTATGTTGCTAGGCAACCTGGTTTTGGTGGTAATCAGAGAAAGATAATCTTCACATTTAAGGAAGGGGGGAAAAGTGGAGCCCTGCATACAGCGCTGCGCGTTCATTTTGTGCACTTGTGTTTTTTTTTTTTATATCTCGTCTCTGTTTTTACCCCTCCTCTTTGGACCAGCCATTTGCAGTTTGCAACTGGAGAAAATTGAATGAAAATAATAAGATGTCGCAGGGCCACTTAATGAAAACATCTCTCTCTCTCTCTCTCTCTCTCTCTCTCTCTCTCTCTCTCTCTCTCTCTCTCTCTCTCTCTGTCTCTCTCTGTCTCCATCTCCCTCCCGGAGCAGTGTACCTCTCAAGAGATTGCGTCTCGTTTTTGTGCAAAGGCTCTAGTACCCCAGTAAAGAGCTCTCTTATTACATGCATGGCGTTTTATGTTCAAACATACATATTGATGAGCCGCTGACACATTGCGCCTGCTGAATAAATTGGTGTTTCTCCCGATACAAACTGGCCTTCGCTTTATCCTGCGGAATGTGGTGTCAGCAATTTAGAATATACATATAGGATATACGTATAGATAGATAGAAAGATATATAGAACGATAGATAGATAGATATAATGGGAGGGCCCTGCCTTGCATACTCCTCTCCATCTGTTCTGTCTTGGTTGGCTAAGGCAATAAGTAGCATTAACAATGGCATTAAATGGTTGAGTCGAGCTCAGCCGCGACAGTTCCCATTCTGCCCAATGTAAGGAGAGCACCCTGCCAGCACCCGCGTTTGGCCATGGAATTGTCCGTCAGTGGCGCAGCACAGAGCAGCACAGGTGGGTGAAAACGATGATGATGACGACGTCGCCGACGCCGACGCGAAGCAGGCTAGCTGTCCCCCCCACCCCCGGCTAGTGACGTGTGTTGCGTCCGTCACGCGCGTGGTAGATTAACTCAGGTGGGGGATTGGCAGTGAGATAATCCCTTGTGCGAGTGTGTGTGTGTGTGTGTGTGTGTGTGTGTGCGCGCACGTGTGGTGCTCAGAGCCCAGAGAGACTTGCCTCTGCTTG
>JAODLI010001941.1:0-10881 GCA_027575585.1 Percopsis omiscomaycus
TAGCACCATGTAACCCCTACCTGCTCCATGTAATAGCACCATGTAACCCCTACCTGCTCCATGTAACAGCAGCATGTCACTGTAAGTCTCTCTGGATAAAAGCGTCTGCTAAATGACCTCATTGTAACTAACCATAAATAATAGGTCGGGTGTATTCTGCAATCGACACGGAATGACAACAATACATGTTAAAACACACTCGATAATATTTCCCGCTGAAGACATGGTCCCTAAAACGCTGCACCTGCTGGTCGTACACACCCTGGTTCTCCTCCACAAAGGTCTCAAGTCACACATGCACACACACACACACACACACACGTGTGCTTTGAACGTTTTGATCGTAAGGCCGGTATATCCGACTGTGCGAATGTTCAACCGATTTTCAACGGAGGACTTGCCGTTTCTGCTTTAGAACCGAGTTTGCCCCCGCTCTCATGGAGCACATTTGGGTTCCGCTTAGCCCCGCCTTTGGCCGTCAATGTGGTGGGTAAATGAGATGCATTTGGAATCATGTCTCGTGGCAGAAGACATTTGTGACTAGGCGAGTAAATGGAAGACGGCAAACCCAGGCAGGCGATCACGTGAATGATTGGAACACTGTAGATTAGGAATAGGGCCTGTACAGAAGGTTCCTTCTCTGGCCTGGACCCAACCCTTGCTTGTATGTTTTGGATGCCTGGCCTAATCTAGTATGGCTTTTGACACTACTCCTGAATCACACATTACACTGAATCACAATACACTTTATGGGACAACGGTACTAGAATAGAACCGTTTGTATGCCTCTTTCTTAAGTCTGTTGACATGTCGGTCGGTTTGAAGGGAAGAATAATACTCCCTTTTTACTGTGACCCTCTGTGTTGTCTTACAAACCCTACTTAATGATGGTCACAAGGTCCACAGTGCAGAAAACACCCTTTGTTTGGATTGTGGAGAGCCCCGACAAAGTCTGCAGTGTTTAAAAAAAAAAAAAAGAGAGTTAAAAAAAAAAAGAAGACATTCATTGCCTGAAAACCGAGAGTTTACTCTCCAACCCTTTTCACTTGCAGACCCTAAATGTTAGACAATGTGCTGTTGTGTCAGTATATAGTCAGATAACCTCTCCTTTTTCAGTTTAATAACTGCTTATTGTACCATAAACTATTCATGGCCTGAAATAAAAGGATTTATTAGAAGGATTCCACATATTGCGTGTTTTTACTTTAATTACCTTTGCTTCTCTTTCTATGTGTGTCCATAACTCACTTAACCCATTTCTAGAACTCGAGGTCTTCAAAGGGCTGTCCCCGGACGTGCCTGCGGAAGTAACATGATGTGCAGCTGCTCTGCTGGTTTGTGGTGTGCATGTGTTGGTAACATTGTCAGAAAGGAGAAACTGGTCCATGGAAGCATCTCACTGGCACTGTCCGCTTGCAGCAAAGAGTTGGGCCTTTTCTCTCTTGTTTACCCAGTGATTGGTTTCTTTCATATTGTCTCAATTGAACTGATAGAGCCAATCAGAGCTGAAGTGAATAACATTGTGTTGGGACGCTTATATTTTTATTTATTTATTTACTGCAGAAGTCTGTAGTCTCAAGTACACCACATTTTGCCTCAGCTGAAGCAGCCAACTTACATATTTCTATATACACTAAATAAAGTTACAGTTGAAAATAAAAGACCATTGTCAAATTACCCCTTTTTATAGTGAAATCATCAGTATCGTTTCAGTACCGTGATACTTTACTTGGTATCGAAATCCAAATGTTGACACCACTTACATTGACAGAGTTATCCTGTCAATGTCTTGGTTCACTGCCCGCCCTTGCTAACTATTTTGTTTATTACTGGCAGTTGAAAAACGAGTCTTAATTAACTGTGCCTCGCCCATCCGATAAAAGAGGCAGTCTTCTATTACACCCTTCTGTGAACATGGGAGGCTCCTTTAAACCTCGCTATGCCAACGCGGGGCCCTATATTTACCAGAGCATGCCACCGCAAACCTCTCATTACCATCCCGTGCCTTTGAAGAGGTGATAAAAATGCCAGTGTAGAAAGTTCCAGTGGTTTGGATATCACTGTACCCTTGTGCTTCATAAAGGAGGGGGTTATCGTTCTGAGACTTGGACAACCATAGGAAGAAATTACAAGGAGGCTCACTGATCTCATGGAAAGCTGCGGAAATTGTGCCTACATTCTTGTATTTGTTACCTTAATTTGTAACGGAAACCTAAAAAATAGATACAAAAAAAGATTAAATCATTCCTTTTGTGAAAGTTAAAGTACGTTTCCATTTAAGCATTTTTTGGCATTCTGTGTACTGCATGTTCTTCGGTTATCTGTTCTGTATCTGTATCTTGTTCTTGTTAATCATAGGGAAGGTTGCATATTTTTGATGTAGTGCTTGAATCTAACTTGAATTAAAGCTGTAGGTCTAATCTCCAGATGGTTACCTGACCAGGACTAAAGGGGTTTCTACCTCATTCTGTGTCCTTGCCATTTCCACCCTCCAAGGATTTTGATTCTTGTTGAAGGCTTTCTGTTTGGACGAGGTGGAAATAACAGGGCCCTTGATAATGTTAAGCATGTTTAAAGGATCTGTCTTATTTTCCTGTCCTCAACCCTAACCAATGGGAAGGCCCTAAAATTGAACCCACATCAGCATTTATGGCTAGCTGGCTCCAAATAACAGACTGGAGAGTTGAGGCTTTGTGGAGAAAGAGAGAATTTTACTTGGCCCTGCTCAGAAAAGGCTTGGCACAGTTTCAATCTTTGAAGATCCTTCCTTCCTTCCTTTTTATTTGTCCGTCAGAAGATTAGTTTTATCTGCCAGGTTTTACAATGCAATAACCCCTGGAGAACCCAGTGAACTAGATATAAAAGAGCTGAATCATCCAGGGAATCGGAGTTTGGTTTGGAGACCTGGCTTTCCGGTTTTGTTCATTCATGAGATATGGCAGTAGCTTTTCTGTCTGTTAGAGGGTTGCTGGTTCAAATTCTTGCCTGTGAGAGGTGATTTAATTAGATTATGAATACCTGTAACGATTATGAATGGGAAACGTGCTTATAATGGCACTCATACTGATTATGCAAATACTGCCCAGTGTAAAAAATAAATATGAATAGTCTTCGTCCGCAAGGCCACGCGTTTGGTAGTATACCTGTGCCTTCAGGCTACTTTAGCACTGCTAAATGCTAAAACGCTGTTTAAGGGAACTGTCCGCTTTTCTGACTATTGTAATCTATTGTCGATGGAGGGTCTTTTTGCTAATGTTTACTATAGAGCTCACCACATGTAGTGGGTGTGTCTTTTAAAGCGCTGTAAGGTACGGATAATGTACTTCACTTCTAACTGCTCTACGCATTGCCCTATTTAGGGACTAGAAGTCTTAACCTTGATGTTACTGCCAGGGTTAGCTACACAGCATCAAGAAGAAGTGTGATTTATCTGCTCTAGTTCTGAGAAATGCTTACCATTTCCTGTATACTTTGAATCCAGACACCTTTTTTTTTTCTCTTTTTTTGTTCATGTACATGTCTGCATGTACACATGATGCTGTGACATCGGCAGTGTGAAAAGCAGAGCTTAACTGAATCTTGATGGAGCGTGTCGTGGGTGTGGCTGTCTTGCATCACGGGCAGGAAGAAGTAGGCCACAGTCTTCATTAGCCGAGCGGACGAAGGCCTGAGCTGGACAGCACGTTGGTGGAGTCGAGCCATGCCAGACATGGCGGGTTGCTCACGGATGCATAGATTCTAACTGCCACTCAACTGGGAAGGAAGCTCCAAGAGTCGAGGGTTTGAGCAAAAAGTTCAGTTCCACTTTGGAAGGGATCTTAAAACGTGGCTGAAATCCATGTGTAGATTCCTTGTTCTGCCCAGTTTATTTTGACCTAATTTATGCATATTTCTTTCAACTGTCTTTTGGGATCCATTGTTTCTTGAAAACAAACTAATGCCTCTGTACTGCTGGTTGAATAAATTACTGGTAATGCTTTTCAAGATTCTTATAATATTAATATTGTTGCTGGTGCTGGTGCTGCATTGTCAGGTGAATAGTAACTTTAAACTGGTCAGACAGAGAGGCCAAAATGCTGTAAATGTACTTTAAAAAAACATGTCTCCCCTAAGGAAAGAAAATTAAAGTGGGAAGCTTTGCTCGTTCTCTCTTGAAAGTAAACTGTCAACAGCTCTTGTCTGACTGTTTGTGTATGAGGGAAGTTAATTGTTAAGCCAGGAAGGGGATGAAATACTGTAAAATGTCTAGGTCATGGAGGAAGCCAGCACCGTGCCAACCTTGACATCCTGACAGTTTGACCTACATAGGATACCGTACGGGCCAACTTCCATTATCTTTGCATAGTTACCCCACTTCAGATTGTAAAAAATAAAAATAGAGGCTTCTCACAGAAAGCTTAGAGAAGGGCCTTTCCACATGTTCTTGAAGGACAGACTCTTTGCTCTGCCCATTGAGTTTCCAGGGAACGGACACCATACCCATGCCAATATTAATGCACTATTGCATGCATTCAATAAACTATACCTGTCCACTTCTGCAAACCCAAAGTGTCTGCCAGGTAATCGAGTCACTCAGCTTCACTCCAAGCCCCTAAAACAAGGCTGACACTGCTGGGTCCATGAGATAGAATCATGGCTCTTTAATAGTCTATCTTCAGCCAAGGCAGGGCGGCCTGATGTAATGATGCCCGACAGCGAGCTAATCCCTGGGCGCTCCTGACTTAACCTACCCCAGACCTCTCTGGGGACTGGTGGTAGAACTAGGGAACTGTAAAAATCTCTCTCTCTCTCTCTCTCTCTCGTCCTTGCTGATCCTAGTGGCTCTGAGGCCTTTTGGAGGAATGTCATGTTAACAGAGGTCTGGTGGTCTCAGGGAATACACCTTTCTGTCTTACCGCGGGCCAGAGAGGGGCATTTTCCCTCCACTTCCCAACATCGTCCATGTCTGTCGGTCCTCTCTTAAGACTTTGGTAAAGGTTGGGACTTGTTTCCTCTTTAATTATGATGCTTTTGAACTAAAGCGCACACGTAGAGAAGCTATCTGTGAGGATTGTGTGTGCATGCACTCGGCACCTACCCAGAATCCTCTGCTGGTTTTGGAGCGAGCCTTGTGTGCGGTGATGTTGTCCACTCTGTTATAGACTATCCATTTCACCGGCTCTTAAGTCTTACTTGGGTGTCTAAAAGTGGAGTGTTAACCTGACGTAATGGAAAGTTGTTCCACCACCAAGAATGTAACCCTCTTACTACTGCTACTACTGCTACTACTACTACTACTACTACTACTACTACTACTACTACCGCTACTACTACTACTGCTACTACTGCTACTACTGCTACTAATGCTACTACTACTAGAGGGAGTGACAGCAACCACACCGCACACATGGGTCACCACTAGCCCGTCTGTCTGACACTGTCGTTGGAGACTGTCTCAGTGTGTGTTGGCGCTGTATTTTAATCTCCAAACATCCCCCCCCCCCCTCTCCAGAGTAAGGCTGTTTTCTTGGCCTACATACACTGCGCTCTCTGTTCAAACAGCCAGTCAGAACGATGATTCTGCTCAGAGAGAGGAAGCGAGGGTGGAAGAGAACGACATGTGTAAACATTTGATGTTACAATAGCTAACTGAATTCTTATCTGCGTAAGAAAGAAAGAAATAGGATCTAAACTGTCTAAAAGGTTTTCTAAGAATTGGACTTGACAGTTTCACTCTCTGTACGTTTGCATGAAATCGTATTTATACTTATTCCTAAAGATATTCATGTTGTGGAGCAACATAAAATCCGTTTTTACAAAAAATGTTCTCAAATCTAGAAAGCATCTATTAGCATCTATACTTTACCTTTTAAAGGGAAAAGTAGGCATCTTTCCTGTACTATAGGACACTTTTATGCATCATAAACCAGCCTGGTGGCTACCTTGTTGTAAAAGCATTATTTATTAAAACCCTTCTGTTCTTTATATTTTTTATATTATAGGTACTATTTTCCACTCTAAATATTTTACTCTATTATTATTTATTTCTATTCTACTCTTTTATTATGTTCTATTGTGACTAGGGGTGGTCAGTAGATTGATTACATTGCTCTCTGCAATGTGAGGCTTTCGAAAAACATTGTAATGCGGGAAAATAAATGACCGCTTTAATATTTGTGTTCCGTTTCCATAATTGAGCGTGACTGCTGTTGGGTGCAGTGCCCTAATACACGCAGTGTTAGTTAGGATTTTCTAAGCATTTATGGTGATATATTGTCTACGATTAGGATTATGTAATTGTAAGTGCATGTCGCCCCGTGTGTGTGTGGTTGACATGGGATTGACACGTGGCTGACACGTGATTGACATGTGGCTGACATGGGATTGACATGTGGCTGACATGCGTTGTAACACAGATGGGAGTGTTGCTGAGGAGGTCTTGTGCCGGTTAGTAGAGCACTGAGATATATATAAACTGGCTGCTGTTGGGACAGTGATTAGCTGAGTGCTTAGCATCATCGCTTCAATCAATAAAGCCTCATTAGGCACACATTAGTGCAGCCACTTCCTTAGCAGTCGCAGCCTGGTGCATGTAGCTGGGAGTCTTTCTGCCTCCGACTGGGAGCGGGGGCTTATCTCTGAGGTGTGTGTGTGTGTGTGTGTGTTTGTGCGTGTGTGCGTGTGTGCGTGTGTGAGAGAGAGCTTGCACCTGGCCCCTTGTCTATACCCGAAAACCCAGAGGGGTGCAATAAAGAACTCCTTGTCCCAAAAACCACACACACCGTGAGGGAGCCAACTCTGGGCATGTGTCCAGGTTCACACTATACCTACTGTGTGGCTGTGTTGCCGACAAACCATTACGTACAGGTAATAAGTACATAGGCTGTTACCTGTGTAACGTTACATGTATATGCCTGAGAAGGATTCTCTGCTGTGTGTGTGTGTGTGTGTTTGTTTCTTGGCCCAGTACGACTCTACTTCCTCAAGGGGGAAATGGTGCCTCTGTTCTTAGTTCTACCTGGCTTCTATTCAGACAGACAGACATGTTTTGGCCTTGGACCCTCCTCACTTTAACTCCTCTGTCCTCCTGCAATCTCCCTCCTCTCCTTGCCTGCCTGCTACTGATCAGAGAGAGAGAGAGAGAGAGAGAGAGAGAGAGAGAGAGAGAGAGACTAATCCTTTCCTCTAATATCTGGTAATTGGATTAGAAGATGAAATCTTTTTATTAGTTTCTGTGTGTGTGAGGGGGGGGCTGACAATAAAATCATCTTAAAATACTTTTTAACATTTTGAAATGTGGGTTTTTATATTTAGAAATTAATCTAGGCAGAAAATGAGTCTAGAATGCCGAATTTGATCTAGAACTTTAGTAAAATCCTTTACTGTGTAGCTTCTCAATACTACTACTGTGTGTGTGTGTGTGTGTGCACGCTGAAACAAATGTATTGGTTTCTTTTTTTTCCAACTGCCATCAAGTTCCTTTGTTTGACAAAAACACTGGTAATGTGTTTCCACAAGATTCCACACACAAGTTTCCATCTTCGGTGTCTGCTTCACTGTGTGGATCCACAGACGATGGATTGTTTTCACAAACCCAAACATTTTCAGAATAGATTTTAAATAGATTTTAAATGTTACCTTTTTGTTGAGCGCTATGGGGAAATGTCTCCTCTGCATTTAACCCATTCTAATTACATAGGAGGTCGTAGTTGTGTTGATTAGGCCTCTGTTCTGTCAGATTTATGTCAGCGAATCCCCTCTAGAGCACACATAGCACAGGCCCCTATCTCGAGTTCAACATGTACATGGAATGTGACATTTGCAGAGAAGTGATGCTTATTCACACCCTTGCGAGCTTTGCCATTTGTGAAGTTGTCAGTGAAGGCTCGTGTTTTGGTTGCAGAGATGAAACATGACTTGCAGGGGGATGCCAAGTGGTATGCAAAATGTTAGATGATTTAAACTAGTAAAACTATTTTGACCTGTTTTTAAATAGGCCTATCTTCTAAAGACGCTGGAACATTACTCTTAAAACCCCCTACCACAAAGAATGCTTTTATAGCACCTTTTAAATGTATTACACCAATGCTACAACTTCACTTTCTATTCCAAATGCAATAGACAAAACTGTTGATCAGAGTTTTAATGAACTTTTAATGACCTGTCCAGGTTCTCACCCAGTGTTTTAAAGAGGTCAAAGGTCACACAGTGGATAGAATCATGGGTCTCCGGTGAACTCTTAAGGGTCAAGTCCCTAGACTAATGGAGCCCTTATTACACCATTGTTTCTGTCTTGTGGTTTGGTCATTTGCATTTGGCAAGGATGAGATGAAAGAGGTTTATAAATGCTTTTCGGAGAGGTTATAGTAGTGTTTTAGAATGTACCATGGGACTAGTTAAAGCATTACTCGGTAATCTCTTCAAATCTTCTGAACCGTTGCCAATTTAACCGTGCTAGCCTGGCTTAGGTGTGTGAGTGTGGCCAAATTGTTTTGCATGCTTTTCCAGATGCTACAAAGCTTTTATATTTAATGTCCTTTCATTCGCATAATGCGATGTGGCGTTTTGCCCCATGTTGGCTCAGCAGAAAGCTTCCAAATGATGAGTTTCCATAATGTAATGAGTTGTAAGGATTGAGACAGTCAGCCTGCGATCTCTGGGGGGGAACCAAAGTGGAGGTTCTTGGCAACAGCAGCCAATGAAATGGACCGGTGAATCATATTGTAGCTTTGTACAGGTCTAACCCCGTTTCCTCTAAAAGTGTACATTACATAGATGGGTCTGAAATGAGCAGTTTAGACTTTGGGTTTCACAACAAAAACCGTACCATCCAACGCACACATTTTAATTCTGTGTGTGTGTGTGTGTGTGTGTGTGTGTGTGTGAGAGAACCAGAGACAATAATGCCATCCTTTTAACCACGATGGTTGGGGGGTGTCACAAATTACAGTTGTTTTTATTTTAGGTCACCTTTCCAATGCACACGCGCGCACACACACACACACACACACACAGAGCCAGCGGGTAGGACAGACGGTGTGTGTGCGCGTGATCTCTGACATCATGACAGACCTGATGAAGACACCGTGTCTCCTCCCTGGTCTGGAAGGGCCTAGTGCTCTCCCGGCAACATTATGCTAACGCTGGTTTCAAACACGAGGGCATTTCCCTGATGCTAATCAAGGAGTTAGCTATGACGGAATATCAATCTTGTCCTCTAGTATGACTGTATTCATGCACAGCAGTTGTTGTTGTTGTTGTTGTTGTTGTTGTTGCATGCCTTGCAAACTGTGTGTGTGTGTCAGTGCGAACATGATGACTCAGCAGAATGGACAGCCATGCTAGATGAGTTTAATGGAGGCCTCTCTGAATGTTAAGAGCTGGTGAGCTTCATGTGACTCAGTTCTTCTTCACCAACCAGCGGTAACTACGCACCTAAAGGTACGCTGATCGCCCCCCTGTGGTTGGATCCAACATAACTGAAACGTTGTTGTTTTGGTCTGAAAATGTGACGCCCTTCCCAACCTGAGGTTCGAGTGTCTGACCTCCTCTCTACCCCTCCCCCCGTACAGCCTCCGACACTTTAGTTGCCAGATATTTGGGAAAAAATGTCTGTATCAGCGTATTCAATGGTGACAGTGACCCTTTAACAACAATTAAATGACTAGCGCGTCAGTGCATAAAGCAATTTGTTTGCGTTATTTGTGTATTCGTATTGCTTATTATGCATTATATTTAGCTAAAATTAAGCTCTGAAAGGTGTGTGCGGCGGTGAGGACGCAGTTGAGCGTTCGCACGCCGTTTTTAACGTCCTGTTTTCTTTCCACAACTCTGTTTGTCCGTTAAGGTCTGAAAGGCCCCGTTGGCACAAAGCCGTAATGAGCCTGGAAGTGGAACATTCAGTACAGAGGTCTCAGTTTTAGGCTCACTTCCTCCTTCAGACCGTGTGTGTGTCCCCCCCCCACAGTATTAGAGCCAGCTGATATTTGCTCTTTCATTACGGTTCTGGTCCGCTCCCACAGTGGGTCCAGCAGAACACTGACCTCTTCATTAACCCCCCCACCCCCCCGGCTGCATCAAAGTGGGTTAACCCGCCATCACTCAGCTCCTGGACTGTGCCAAGTCATGCAGTCAAAGGGGGTGTCTGGCCCAGCTCAGGTGTCACAGTGTCATTGTAGACAAAGGAAACCCAATCGTTTGGCAGTTTGAGAAAGAAAAAAGCACACACACACACGTGTGTGTGTACCCTTCACGTGTGTGTGTACCCTTCACACGTGTGTGTTGGAAAGGTGACCTAAGTAAAAAAAAATCAACTGTAATTTGTGACCCCCCCCAACCATCCTGGTTAAAAGGATGACATCATTGTCTCTGGTTCCTCTATCAAGACACACACACACTGTTTTCCTCTATTAAAGGGTGATGTCATGGTGCTGGAGCGGCTGGCTTTGTTAGCGACTTTGTTTTCACGTTGCGAGGCTCAGGAAATGAAGCGGCTGGGTCTTTGTGGGTTATAACTGCATTTAAATGGTCTTCTGTCCCTCCTCCATTACTATACTCTATATGCAGGGCTCTCGGCTCCCTGAGAAAGCCTGGGAAAATCCATTTACATGTACAGCATTTAGCAGACGCCTTTATCCAAAGCGACTTACAATCAGTACATGTGTCAACAGTTGAACTGGTTGAGCACCAGTTTTTGCAAGCACATAACATTCTCCCAGAATAAGGACAGCATCATGTAACGAGGTTACTTTACCTATGTGGAACCGGTCCAGTCCCGCACCGGACTCGAACCCGGATCCCCGGCGTGGGAGCCGGACGTGTTAGCAAGGGAGGCTAAAACCCAATGGGCTCTAGCGTCTGTCGCTAACACGTCTCTTAAGGTGTCGGGGAGTGAGGTTTACC
>JAODLI010001943.1:0-10880 GCA_027575585.1 Percopsis omiscomaycus
AGATGACAGGTTATATATACACACAGGCATGCACACAGGCGCATGTACACACACACACACACACACACACACACAGTCATGAGCCCTTTCACTTAACACAACACAATCATAACACAATCGAAGAGTGTACCTTTAACAAAAATATGGCTGTGTAGCGTTTTAGAATGCATCTGTGTGTAAATGTACGGTACATTTTTTGATCCATCACCCCCAAAAGAATGGTTTAAAGCAGGGCAAGCACACACTTTAGCAAAATGCCAAACACTAGCCAAAATAATAACACAACACACCAGTGGAAAAAGTATTATTCTTTTCTTTTTTTTTTGATTTAAAAAAGAATAAACAATAATTATAAACAAAGATGATTTCAGAATCATGAAATAATCTCGTGACCCCACCCAGAAGCACCGTGCCACTCTTTGGGGGAGTCTTGACCCCAACTGTGAGAGACACAGGTCTGCCGTGTGTGTGTGTTTTATGCTTTACAGCCTGCGTACACCTCGTCCTGCAGGTGATGCGTCGAGCGCAGAGCAACTCGCCTCGCGTCCCTCCCAAGAAGTACCATTCGTTCAACCAGCCCCGAGACCCCGACCTGGCCAACCTGCTCAAACTGCCCGGTTACAAACCCCGCGAGCGCCCCCCCTCCTACCCCGCCCACGTCAGCCCCAACAGGGAGTGGCAGGACCCCCCAAATAACTCCCACATGCCCCGTATCCGCGTGACTTGTGTGCCCGACCCTGCCCCCGACGCCTCTCAGCCAATCCCATGCAGGCGGAGCCCCCCGAGGAGCTTGGAAGACGTCCGGGGACGGAGCCCGGATCGCCGGGTCAGTCATACGAGGAGGAGGGGCTTCCTCGCTCTCTTTGTAGACTCTTCTCTCACTCCTCCCCCTCCCACTTTTCTCTCTCTCCAACTCGCTAACAACACAAGATGGATATTTCCTTACACTGGGGGTCTTGCTCATGGGCACTGTACCACAGCACCGGGTGTCAAACCTGTGATTCTGTCTCACAAACTTCTCCCTGTGCAGGTGGATTCACAAACTAACCCTGACCGCCTCTTCATTCTACCTTTCAGTTTGGTGACTGCTGCATCTTTCCATCTGTTTCCATCTTCTCCAGAGGTTCTCAACTGAACATAGACCAGAGAAACCTCCATGGTTGTCTGACCCAGACACCAATATAGAAACTGCCAGAACTGTAAATAAAAATGCTTTAATGAATGGCCAGTAGCCTGAATTATAATTGTATTACTTCAATCAGCGATAAATGGCAGTGAAACCCACATAAATGGCAGTGAAATGCTTTATTTTAGATTGTGACTCCGTGGAGGGGGTGGTCCCATGGCTGACAGGTTTAGAGCCTCTGCTGGACTGCATGTTGGTGGGAATGGGAGGGGTGTCATTGTTTCACAACAACTGAATGCTAACAGGTACTAATTCTCTACTTTTCTAGGTTTTGTCTGGGATCCACGCACTGACACCAAACTGACAGAATCCTTGTAACACAAGCCTTTCTTTCCCTCTCGTATACAAATTAGCTATCAGAAGGTTTTGCCATATGCAAATAAAATCTTCATATTTTGACGCACAGCGGGGCTTGGCTGTATTTAGCCTAAATCCAGGCCATTTAGCACGCTGACACATGTCAGCCCCTAGACCCGCACACTAACACACACGCATATTTTAAGCAGGTCTCCAGGCCTGCCCCCTGGTGGCCACTGGTGGACAGATGTAGGCCATCCATGTCTATAATAGTCTCTCTGTGTCTCCCCCTGGACTCTCACAGCCCCGACGTGCACACGGAAGCGTGCACGTGCACACAGGAACATGCACGTGCACAGATAGGTCTTCCCTTGTGACAGACTTAGAAGCTCTGTACCAGGGAATCGACATCTAGTGTGTGTATCCCTACACACACACACACAAACACATTGACTACACAATTACACTTTGAAGAGCTGAATCATCTTGAAACATTAGCTCAGAAAGAAAGACAGAGATGGAATGGAACAAATGGAATTACATTTCCAATAGTACATTCCATTCACTTATTCAGGTGGAGGAGCATTCTAACTTTACTCCTTCCTTGCAGCATAAAGTCTCAAACCGGATCTCCGACCCGTCCTTGCCTCCCCGCTCTGAGTCTTTTAGCAGCGGAGGAATCCAACAGGCCCGTACCCCCCCGATGCATCGCGCCGTAGAGTCACAGGTGTGTGTGTGTGTGTTTGTGTGTGTGTGTGTGTGTTTTGCATCACATTTTACTGTAAGATTTTGTTGTGTACTACAGCGGTTATAAAAGCTTCTGACCTAGGAGCTACAGACAAAAGTGATTCATAACTTGTGATCCCCCTGTGAACTCAATATGCACCAAAGCTATACAACTGTACAACTGTTACATTGCTCACAATATTATTACTTAAACAGCCTTAAATGCCAACTACAATTAAGATAATGACACTAAAGTCTAGTCTGAAAATTATACTTTACACAACTTATATACTCATTCCTATTAGAATGTGTATTTGTAATGTATATTTGTATATTCATTTACCCAAAACTCATTAAAACAAAGATAATGCGTCTCTGCTTTACACATTGCATTCTTGCATTAATGAGCAATTATTAATAAAAACTGAATAATCTTACCTGAAAGATTATTCAGGATTTTCCACACAGTGGAATAACCTGGAGCTACAACCAATTCATAATGTAATCTTAAAGGCACAGTTTGTATATTTATGCACTAACAGCAAGATAGTTCTTTCCATATTGTTTTGTTTATTGCTGTTTATTCACCTGAGAAGAACTGATTTGATATGAAAATTCTCCCAACAACAGAGAAACGCCTGTGTGTGTGTGTGTGTGTGTGTGTTAGCCTGTGCATGTGAGCGTGTTTGCATGGGATACTCTCCTCCTCAGACTGTTTTTCACCCCCGAATGTCTCTTCCTTTCCTCTCCCCTCCTCCCCCCCTCCGCTCCCTCGTTCCTGCTACACCCGCTGTCTGGCTCCACCCTTCTGAACACGCTGTGACCCGAAAACACCACCTTGGTCCTCAACCTGCGCACCACCTCCTGTGTGTGTGTGTGTGTGTGTGTGTGTGTGTGTGTGTGTTTCTGTTCATATGTGTGTTAAATGTGTGTGTGTATGATTATGTGTATTTGTTTGCGTTTTCTGTTTATATGTGTGTATGTGTTTTTTCTGTTTATATGTGTGCGTGTCTATGTGTTTCTTTGTGTGTGTGTGTGTGTGTGTGTGTGTGTGTCTGTGTTCAGATGGCCCACCTGGTCCAGGTAAAGTCTCATGGTCTGTCGGGCTCCCAGTCTCTGTTCGACTCCCATGGTCTCTCCTCGTCCCCCAGCCCCCAGCGACCCCCCATGCCCCGCCAGAACTCTGACCCCACCTCCGACACGCCCCCCGCCCCGCCCCTCCCCCACCTGCCCCTCCCGCTCGACAAACTGGACCGCAGCTCCTGGCTGAGACAGGAGGACGACCTGCCGCCCAAGGTGTCTGCCTGTCTGTCTGCCTGTCTGTCTGTCTGCCTGTCTGTCTGCCTGACTGACTAGCTGTCTGTGTGTTCACCTGTCTATCTGCCTGTCTGCCTGCCTGACTGGCTGTCTGTGTGTTCACCTGTCTGTCTGCCTGACTGACTGGCTGTCTGTGTGTTCACCTGTCTGTCTGTCTGCCTGTCTATCTGGCTGCCTGCCTGGCTGTCTGTGCGTTCACCTGGCCGCCTGTCTGTCTGCCTGGCTGGCTGTCTGTGTGTTCACCTGGCTGCCTGTCTTTCTGCCTGCCTGTCTGTCTGTCTGTCTGTGTGTTTACCTGGCTGTGTGTGTGTTTACCTGTCTGCCAGTCAGGCTATCTGTCTGCCTGTCTGTCTTTGTCGGTTTGTCTGTTTCCTGCCTTACGTGTCTGCTAGTCTGTTTGTCTGTTTGTTTGTTTATTTGCCTGTCTGCCTGCCTGTCTATCTATCTACCTGTCTGTCTTGTGTTTATTTGTTGGTTTGGGAGAATGAAGGAGGGAGTGTGTGTGTGTATGTGTGTATTTGTGTAACGTTTTTTGTCTAATCTATACAGTTGATAGTTTAATTTAAAGCAGTAGGACCAGGTAGGGCCTACAGTGGGGTCGAAGACATTCTGGGTTATGAATTTGTGTGTGTGTGCGTGTTGTGTTGTGTTTTCAGGTCCCGCAGAGGACGACGTCCATCTCTCCCGCACTGATTAGGAAGAACTCTCCTGGGAATGGACCAGGGCTGGGGCCGCGAGCTGCAGCACACCTGATACGAGCCAGGTACACACACACACACACACACACACACACATAAATGCACACAAGCTAGCACAAGTCTCTGGCACGGATAGACTGGTAGGGCACAATAAACTCTTTATGGGCTGCATACACGATCACAAGTCACGATTAGTTAGCGAGCCAGAAGGCTAAACTTGATTACTGGATTGAGCGATGGCTAACTTTAGCTTGTCCTAGTCAGCTTTTACAATGCAATGAAGTGTGTGTATAACTAAATGTGTGTATGGGCATGACTCCACTACACACACACACATACACACACACACACACAATGGTAGGAAGACCTCTGGGTGTGAATGAGACATGTGCATGCTGTGTTTGTGCCCGTTGCCACAGCAACCCGGACCTGCGGGTTTCCATGGATATGCCCCTGAAGAGGGCCAGTAGTGGCAGCTCCTCCAGCTCCAGCACCCCCAGTTCCCAGGGGGGGTCCAATGAACGGGGTACACACACACACACACACACACACACACACACACACACACACACACACACACACGCCAACTGTTCAGTTGACAGTTATACGTTTGATTGATCTGTCAAGTTTGTTTTAATTCAGGAATTTGACACTGTTGGTGTGTGTGTGTATCTATGTGCGTGTGTGTGTGTGTTCAGCCACTAAGACTGAAGGTACCACAGCATCTTCCCAGGAAACCAAAGATGACATGAGGGAGCTGACTCGGCCTAGCAGACCCGCAGTGAGTACACATATTTTGAATGCTTCATTTGAATTGCCCAATTCCATTCCATTAAGTACATTACATTCAGTTACAAGTTCAGTAGGAATTCAGTATGTTCAGAGATGTACAAATATTCTCCATAATTTAAGGGTGAGACCCGCAGTGAGTACAAACACACACGCACACACAAACACACACACACACATTCATATTTACTCTCTTCTGTGGACTAACCATGATGTACTTTTCATTCTATTCCAATCTCGTCATTTCTCCCCCCCATACCTCGTAATAAATCCTGCCCTTCTCGCTCCTCCTCTTTTCCTCTCTCCTGTCCTCTCCTGTCCTCTTCCCTCGTCTCATCTCCTCATTTCCTCCTCTCTCCATCGTCCTTCAGAGCTATAAGAAAGCAGTAGACGAGGTTAGTGACATTTCTCTGTGTGAAAGCCTTCACACATCCAGGGAGAGGTGTTGAGAGTGTTGAAACCATATTCCAGGGCCTGGTTGTCTTTTAAAAATGTCTCGCCGACGATGAAGCTTGTGGCGTTTAAAGACAACAGGTGGTGTCACGACTCTGACATTTTGAGGCGTTGATTTATCTCGTCCCTGGTGTGTAAAGGACTCGGCCTGCACCATTTATCTCCCTTGAAATGATGTCTCTCTCTCTCTCTCTCTTCCTCGCGCTCTCACTCTCACTCTCTCTCTCTCTCTATCTCACACACACACCACCTCTGTATTTGTACACCAGGACTCCTACATCAATCTGACAGAGTACGTAAAATGAATTTGATACAAACGAGACTTCAAAAAGATATATGATCAGGGAATTTGAATTGTTAAAATTGACCAATAAATCTATACATAAAAATGTAGGAACCTGTTCACCTGTTCACCTTTTTCTTGTTCTTATTATTAACACTTTAACACATGCACCCATTCTCACCCAATCTCTCCATCTCTCTGCCAAATCTCCCTTGTAGCGGTGATTTGGTTGTCTGTTATTCAACAGCTGTTGAATAGGTGGCTGTTGTTTGAATGGCTGTTGTTAATTGAGTAGCTGTTAATTGGATTGCTGTTGAGTGGATGGGTGTTAATTAGGTGGCTGTTGATTGGATGGAAATTGTTTACTGGGTGGCTGTTGATTGAATGGCTGCTGCTGTGGGACCTCTTGTTCTTAACTTTCACTGCCTCATTCATTCTTCCTCTCTCTCCCTCTCTCTCTCACTCTTGCTCCATTTTCACCCCTCCTCGACCCGTCACTAGGAGGAGTTGGTAAGACCACCTCCCTTCCTCCTCTCATGCTCACATGCACGCTCACGTGCATGCCACCTTTGTGTTTTTTGACCTATCTGGTTTGCTATGGAATGTGCTGGAGAGGGATTTTAGGAATCATGTTTTTCTGACCTTTAACCCTCCCCATTCTTGACCCTTTCAGCATGATAGGATCTGTAGTTTGTCTTTCTTTTCCCCTGCTCTGTCTTGCACAAATGTTAAATGTTCCCCTCAAATGTGGACAGTCCATAAATCAGCCATGACATGGGTGGGGCTGCGAACCGTCATGCTAATCTGAGTCATATAATTGCTAATCCTTTAACCGGTTGACGGTTGACCTCCATTTTTAGCAGCTCACTGTAAAAGTTGAAAGCTTTGACTCCTGCTAATGCAGTGGTTCCTAAAATAGGGGTCTGGGGCCCTCTGACAGATTGAAAAATACTTCTGAGGGGGTAGAAGGATGCTGCTATAATGTATGAAAAGGATATTGGCTGAAAATGGCTGATGCTTTTGCTTCTGCTAATGTAAAAAATATGTAATTGGTTCTTGAAGATGCACTACTGATGTAATATCTGAAGTAAGGAAAACAGCAGTGGTCGGTTTACCAGACCACAGTTGTGGTCCAGACATACAGAGGTCCATACGCTGACGTCATACATGAGACAGTTTGAATGTGACGGCTTACTTACCGTAGGGTCCGCCCAACTGCAATAAACTAGCAAGTTAGAGATGGTCATGGACCTCTGTGACCTACAGGACCTGACCGCTCTGGCCAGAGAACTCAGAGAGCTGAGGCAGGGGGAGGAGACAAGCCGCCCGCCAGTCAAAGTGACGGACTACTCCTCGTCCAGTGAGGAGTCTCATAGCAGCGAGGATGAGGGGGAGGGCGGGACCAACGATGGCACTGTGGCCGTCAGTGACATACCGCGGATAATGTGAGTGTTTGGATACATCACTCATTTATTTTTAACAAAATGATTTATACAATAAAACGGTAATGAATATTGAGATCTGAATATTAAGTTACAAATAAAAACAAAATTACACAAATACATGTGTGAATTACATGCATAAAAAAATAAATGAATGTGTTTTTCAGGCCGACTGCTAGTCAGGCTGCCAGCGAGGCCTTCGGAATAATGGGAGCCCATAACGACTCGCAGGGTGGTTCCTATGGAAACAGCTCCCAGGACAGTACACTGATGATGCGAGAGGTGAGCGAACCTTTGACCTCGCAGTGTCAGTCCTGCTGACTGCTGAGCAGAATGGTGACCCTCCAGCGGCATGCCCGGCCCGTTATTAACTCTATTAGCGCACCTGTGTACAGTACATGGGACCGATTCATGTGTTTTTTAATGTCTGTTTTGACTCATTGTCATTGTGTGCTGCCTGTACTCTTAGCGCAACGCCAGCAGATGTGTGCGTAGCGTTTAACACAGGTCTACACTTAGCCCCGTCTCTCCTCCACACCTGACCTGCCAATCATAGCTCAGCCCCGTCTCTGGAACAGCCCGCCCCTCTCTCTTTTTTACAGAAACACGGTGAAAGGAGGCGCAGTTCTGCCGCCAGCAATGGTTACCCTAGCAACGCTAATGTGTTTCCTGGCAACGCCAATCTTCCTGATTTGGTGCAGCAAAGCCCCTCTCCCCTGGTCTCTCCAGGCGATGGTTCTGTGGCCCAAGTAGGTCTTCTATTAGCACCCCAACAGTCTAGTTTCCCTCCACGTGCCTTAACTAGACACCCCTCTACCTCTGCCTTGTACCTTATTAGTACCCTAGTCCCAATACCCTATGTGCCAACCCGAGAGACCTATGACCTTCTATCCCGGTTCCCCTTCCACCTAAACACAAGAGTCTGACAGCAGTCTCCATTACGGTACACGCGGTGTATGCCTCTACAATGTACCATGCCTGCGCAGCTGAACGTGAACTGCTTTACTGCTGACACTTGGATAAAAGCTAATGAAAGACATCACAGTTACAGTCTTGAAGGGCTTCATAAGCCCACTGTCATTCTATGATTTCCTGTTTGTCTACATTGGGGGGGTAACTTTGTCTTATCCTATTAAAAAGCTGTTTAACCGGGTGAAGTAGTACAACTATTGGGGGAATTATTAATATACCAGTCACTGTGGCCTGTGGATTATTCTGTTCTGCTTGGCTTTAATCGTCTAAACATTGTCCTCACCCCACTGTCTCATTTGTCCTGTGTCCTGTCTTTCTGAAGTGGGTAATAAGGGTCTCTGCCAAAATAAAGGGACATGCTGTAAATTATACTGATGGCGAAGGTCAAAGGTAGAGTCTGTATTTCATGATGTGATATTCAAACTACAGTGAAATGTCTGTGTGTGTTTCTGTTTACTTCCATTGACTTTCAGCTGAAGCTAATTGGAGACTTGAACCTGGCCATAATGTGTGTGTGGGTATATGTAGTTGGCCCTGTGATGGACTGCTGCTATCTATGACCAGTAAAGATTAGATTAGATTTGACTAGACCCCATCCACATATAAAAGTAATAGTAGCAGCTAAACAGTTAAAGGCATAGTGTGTAAGGTATATTGTTAAACCATTACATAAGTATTTTTCCAATTTGGGCACAGTATTTCCACATGCATGCTAGACGTAATGTGATGATACCCAAGCAAGCTGCTCTTGGGAAACCTGACCTCTTTTATGTGAATGTTCCCTTTATGTTGACAGTTACCTGAATATTACATAGTAAGTGTACTTTCTCCAACCTGGCAACCATTCTGCTGAATCTGATGAGTCCTCCTCTGTGATTGACAGTACGGAATAGGGAGTGGGAGTGGTTCCAAGGCTTCCTTCACACCATTTGTTGATCCTCGGGTGTATGGGACCTCCCCTACTGAAGATGACGATGAAAATTCTGCATCAGGTATGCCTGTTTTTCGCATACAAACTTAGATAAAAAACAAGAAATATTATTAAAAAGGATGTCTTTTAATGTAATGTCTAATAAAATGGGTGTCATGCTCATGTCATGTCCTGCTCCTCAGCTCTTAGAATATTAAGCACTTTGCCGGTATTTGGGCTGCTAGCAATTCATTATTTTTGGGGGTTGAATGATATTTTAATAGGAATATTCTGAATAATGTATACTGAAAAATGCATAAGCGAAGTAATCATGATGACATGCTGCTGTCATTATTCTAGGAGAATGTTGTTTGCTAGTAATCACTGGTGTTTAACCGGCTAAACTGTTTACAAATGTACTGATTGTACTGATTGTAAGTTGCTTTGGATAAAAGCATCTGCTAAATGCTGTAAATGTATAATGTAATCATGTCATATCATGCTAATTTCATGTCATACTAATGTAATCATAGAAATCATGTCATATCATGAATCAAGTCATGTCATATGAATGATGTCATGCTAATGTCATATGATGCTGCATCATATTATGATCCTGCATCATATTATGATAATGTCATGTCATGCTAAGGCCATGAGTATATCATGTCATTCAGAAGTCATGTCATATGAATAATAATAATCCTTCTACCTTCATTTCAAATTTCAAGTCCTGTCACATGAATGATGTCATGCTGATGCCATGTGATATGATGTCATACCATGCTGATCTCGTATCCTGTCGGCCCACAGCGCTGTTTGCTGATGAGCTGATGAGGGAGGGACAGGAGCAGGCCAGGCTGAACGAGGCCAAGAAGATCTCTGTGGTCAACGTGAACCCCACCAACATCAGACCCCACAGCGACACCCCCGAGATCCGCAAATACAAGAAACGCTTCAACTCTGAGATCCTGTGTGCCGCGCTCTGGGGTAAGACAATTATACTGCATTAAGCTGCTACTTCTACTGGTATTAATATTAGTATTACTACTGCAAATACAAATACAAATACTATTATTAATATACTACTACTACTAATAATAATAATAGGAATAACAATAATATATGAATCTTCTGACCCTTGCACTCTTTACTATTGGAATGGAATTTGTTGGTAAATTCTGTAAATGATTTTGAGTAATCTATTTATGCAGGCGTGAACTTGCTAGTGGGAACAGAGAATGGTTTGATGTTACTGGATCGTAGCGGTCAGGGGAAAGTTTACAACCTGATCAACCGACGGCGCTTCCAACAGATGGACGTCCTAGAGGGACTCAACGTCCTTGTCACCATCTCAGGTTAGAGGGCTAGAGGGTTATGTTATACTGTACATGCTGATTTGTGGGGGGGGGCAGTGCCCTGGTTTACTGACCGGACGTCAGAAATACGAAGAACGACTATATATGGAAAGTCTATGTAAAATTGTAAAAAAAAAAAAAAAATCTTTACAAAAACAATTTGAATAGAGATTTTATGTTTGTTATAGTGTACACTTTAAGTCTTAAATCTTCTTAATGGAATTAGTGTATGAATTATGTATGAATTATACCACCCCTCACAGCCTGGAATGAACAGTTCTACACTCCCATCCCTTCACAGAGAATGTAGCTGTAACATTATTTCTGATACAATGGAGTTTATATGGGACAACCGCGTAGGCATGGGTGGGCCTTGACACTCTGGCCCACCCAATCAGAAGGCTTCCTTGCTTCTTGTTTTACATATGATGATAGGTCAGATTTTTTGC
>JAODLI010001944.1:0-10880 GCA_027575585.1 Percopsis omiscomaycus
TGTGTGTGAGTGTGTGTGTGTGTGTGTGTGTGTGTGTGTGTGTGTGTGTGTGTGTGTGTGTGTGTGTGTGTGTGTATGTGTGTTTATGTGTGTGTGCATGTGCATTTAAAGCCCATGTAAAGGCAAATTGAATTGATAAGCAAAAGAAATTGAATCGCACCTGTTAAGGCGGGGCAACTGACACCCTCTTTATGATTGGCTCTTTAAGATGGGCCTAGCAGATAGCAGATGTCAGGATGAAATCTGCTACTTTAAAGCACAGTCCTGCCCAGCTACTCCAACCCCCCAGAGACAGAGAAAGAAATAGAAAGCCTATGTTTCTAAAATGGAAGCAAACATTTGAATTACATACAGTACATAGGCTTTAAATGTGTAACCCATTATATTAATAGAATACTTTTGACATGCCACTTTAGCAACATGGGAATTTCTAGACTTTTTATGTGGCCTGTTTTTGTTTCCAGACTCTGTGGAACCCATAAGCTACCGTATCTCTTCCGGAGACCCTCAGGGCCTGTTTTCAGTGCACCCTGATTCTGGCCTGATCTCCAGCAGCAGACCCCTGGACCACGAGTCCCAGCCATATGCCCTGTTGGTCCTCCAAGCCCACATGGGCACGTCTCCTGTTTTCAGCAGCACCCAGGTCAACATAACTGTTGCCGATGTCAACGATAACGCCCCTGTGTTCCCAAAAGTCAGTGACGTGGTGACGGTGTCCCAGGGCACGCGCCCGGGGACGGTGCTGTACATAGCTCATGCGCGCGACTATGACAGTGGCCTCAATGGGAGAGTACACTATTACCTGAACCCAGGGAAAAGTACAGGAAATGGCACTTTTGTTGTTGATAAAAACCTGGGAACTGTGATGCTGAATCAAAGCTTACATTCGGACGGTAAGCAGCAGTACAGCATTGAAATCCTGGCTAGAGACGAAGGGGAGCTTTACCTTAGCGCTACTTTGACCCTCACGGTCAACGTAGACCGCACCGCGACCGAAGAAACCCTGGCATTTGAGACGCTGGTCTACCAAGTGGAGATAGGAGAAGGCTACCGCAAAGATTCCCGGGTCATTCAGGTCAGGGCACATCGAAACCGCGGCTCCAACCCAGGCCTCAGTTATTCTCTGGAGCCGGAACCAGGGTTCCCTCCCGCTCCCTTCCGAGTTCACCCAAAGAGCGGGTGGTTGTATCTCTACCAGAGCCTGGACTACGAGACAGAGCCCATGCATCGCTTCAGAGTGCTGGCCACAGCTAGCGAGGCTACGCTAGCTAATGTCACAGCGACAGCCACCGTAATAGTGTGGGTGTTGGACGCTAACGACAATGCTCCGGTGTTTAGCAGTGAGGTCTACTACTTCACAGTGGAAGAGGGGCCTTCACCTCAAGGCCTGGTGGGAACAGTCAAGGCCGTGGATAAAGACTTCAAGAAAAATGCTCAGCTGTCTTATATCCTGCTATCAGATGCAAAGTACTTCCGTATTAATGCCAAAACAGGTAATAGTACTACAGAGTAGAGTGTACAACCAAGGATCCAGCAACATAGTAATTAATAATTTAACCCTTGATCCATATAATTAAGAACCAATGGACATTTTTCACAGACATGTCATATCAGGTTTGTTTGATTGAGGTCTTTAGCCATCACTGACAGCCCCATTATTAATTAATCAGTAGGCAAATTATTATCAATCTAAACAATTTCACCCTTAAATGTATTAATCTAAATGAATTTGATGCCACCAAAGTAAAACAGTTTTAAGAAGAATAAGCATCTTTGAAACAAGTAAAATTGTCTTAAAACAACGGTCTTGTCAATTATCTTCAAACAAGCACGATACGATTTCAAGCCTTAATATGAGACTAATGCAATGCTTTGCAGTGTAGCTACAGCTGTGTTTACCCCACCTACTATGACATATCTGTGGAATGGGCCCATTGTCTAAGATGCATCGCTAACTCCCAATGATGAAAAACATGTCCTTGGCTAATGCACCGACCTTTCTACAATCTGTCATGGGAGTCTGCCTGTACCTGCTTGAGAGATCCTGCTAACAGGCAAACAGCCTCCGTGGCAGAGTTAAAAGCTCAGTAATGACAATAGAGCCTTTCTCTCTCTTCAATACCTAGGGGAGATCATTAACTGGGTGGCGCTGGACAGGGAGCAGCACGCCCAGCACACCCTGAGGGTGATGGTGACAGACCAGGGTCACCCTCGTCTCAACGCCACCGCCACTGTTCACATCCTGGTCACCGATATCAACGACAACCCCCCACAGTTCACCCACCTGCCCGCCACCAAAGAGCTCAGTGTTCAGGTAGTTGTTGTTGTATATGTGGATCTGTGCTAGTTCCAAAAAAAGAATTAAATATATACAACAAAATCAGACAGTTGGCAAGGTCCGTGTTACAGATATGGTTGACCTATACAGTCATGTTCTATTTAGTTCTTCTTTATGTATAAAGTGATTTACCAGAAGTACCGGAGGAAAATTCTCTGTAATACGCCTATATCGACTGTTTAAAATGATGTCTCAAAAAAGCTGCAGAATAGGCTGCAGGCCATTGATTTAAACTAAGAAGGATATGAAACTTGGATAGTAAAACTATCATATGTTTCAGATGTGGGCTGGCCTTCCAGAAGGGTCCTTGGTGACAACCATGTTTGCTAAAGACCTTGATGCAGGAGAAAACGGATCAGTTAGCTTCTCCCTGATCACAGGTCAGTTGGTTATTATCATTTTGTGCTATCTATTTTATTTTATTTTATCTATTTTATTTTTCAATTCCACTTTCTAATTGCATTTTAATTTCCACTTTATTTAAAATTTTAGTTTAGTTTTTAATGTGCTTTGATTAGGGTTAGGGTTTGGGTTCTTCAAGATGTTTTGCTCATTTGTTTGTTGTATTGCTTTTATTTTGTTAATCTTTTTTTGTCACACCTAGTTTAATTGAATTTACTTGACTTTCAGTTACTATAATACCCTTGGTTGTGCACACACTATTACGAGTGCAGGATGTTTGCACAGTTCCTATATTTACTATTTTTTGCATGCCACTTCATGAACTTGGCTGACCTTTCTCTTAATCGGTGTTGAAGAAGATGGCCTTGGATACTTTGAGGTTGATGTGCAGAGTGGAGACATCCGAACAACCGCACTCCTTCCCCACAGTGAAACCTGCTACACCCTGAAAGTAGTTGCTAAGGACAGTGGAGATCTAGAGGAGACTGCGATAATTCATATACAGGTAGGCCTAATACAAACTGTAATGTCGCTTGAATGATGAGTGGGAAATAAATGTTTGAATCATTTCCATTCAAAAGCACTGTGAAAAATGTAGATTAAATTGATATGTACAGTATGTAGAGTATGTTGAAATATTTGTTATTGGACTATGTTGCCCAAATAATCTAGTAATCTATGACAGATGCTGCACGGCAAACCTTGGTGTCTGTTGTTTCGTAAAATGTAATAGTTTTGCTAGCCATAACACAATGTTTTTAATTAGTATTATTTGTAGTAAGTAAGTAAGTAATTTATAGTTAAATTATCATTTTTATGAACCTTTCTGATACATTAACACATGCTCAGTATAAAGGAGTCTGCAGTCTCATAGATGATTAATAGTGGAGGTACTGAATCTCCAGGTCCATGGAGTGGACTTCCCGTTTGGCAGCCCTGCACACCAGATTGTGAGGCGCTTCTCGGTGAAGGAGGACACCAAACCCGCCACTGTGATTGGCTCAGCCAGTATGTCCGACAGCGGGAGATTCCAGTACACTATAGCTGAGGGTGACGGCAGCGTTCACTTTGGAATCGACAGCGCCACCGGTGACCTGTATGTCAACCAGCCCCTCGACTACGAGTCTGCGACGCAGTACTTCCTGGTGATACGCGCTGAAGACGCAGGGCTCGCCCCGGGGATGAACACGTCCGTGTTCGTCACCGTGTTGGTGGAGGACGTAAACGACCACACGCCCTGGTTTCCTGATAAATTGGTCATGTTCGGCCTGAGGGAGGATGTTCCAATTGGAACGCTGGCGTTTGCCTTCCACGCCAAGGACGCCGACGGGAGTCTGTCCAACTGCCGCCTGCGCTACTCCCTGAGCCCGGGTCACGAGCAAACGGCCCCGGGATCGACGTCGCCCTTCCCCTTCTGGCTGGACCCTCACACGGGAAGACTTACCATCGCCGCACCCCTGGACCGCGAGACCACCCCCAGCTTTGCCTTCACGGTCACAGCCACCGACCAGGCAGAGACGGGGGCGGGCGGTAAACGGACGTCAGCGACGGCTCAAGTCTTCCTGCTGGATGTGAATGACAACCGGCCCGTGCTGATATCTCCTGACAGAGTCCAGGTGGCGGAGGACGCTGAGGTGGGGCACCTCCTGCATCACGTGGTGGCCGTAGATGGAGACCTGGGCCCAAACAGCCTGGTCTCCTACACCATAGTCGCAGGAAACCAGGGAGGATTTTTCACTCTGGATGAGAAAACGGGTAGGTCATAGGGGGAGGACTAATAGTGGCGGTTCCATGGAAGGGTAAAGTTTGATATCTTAGGAGACTAGGTTATTATGAGGTTTTATCATTATTGCTTGCTGATCAGTTCAAACATGATGTATTTGTCATATTTTAAGGGTAGTAATTGACATTGGCTGTCTTGTAAAAACGACTGTAATTGTATTTTCTTTCTTGTGTTATACATCGTATCCAGTCTATGAGAGGCATTTATTGCTTCTACTGTTAATGTCTGTTGCAACAAAAGTCCAGAATAGGAATTGTTTAGGGACCTATGTTTTTTGGAAAATGTAAACATTTATTCCAAGCCAGGAATTGCCTGGTATCCATGTGGGGGCAGTTTGTTTGAACATGTTTAATAATTAATCAGTTGGACAATATAATATAATGTGTTGTTGAATAATTGCCTGGCCAGAGCAGTTAAGGGTTGATATGCTCCTTGTCATCAAGGATATATGCATCAATAAAAGCTCTGCTATTACGTTATACAACAAGGAAAGAAAAAGGGCAATACTTATTTAATTGAAAACCTTTCCTATATTGCTAATTCATAATGAATTCTTAAACAACAAAAAAACAAAAAAAAAATATTTTTGATGATTCAGGGTAGGTCTAGTTTTCCCATTCTATGCCATTTAATAATTACTACCAGCTTGATTGGGAAAGGGTTCCCCCTACTGGACATTTTTCTAATTACGCCATCTTCTGTAGGACTCCTGCGTCTTTCTGCTCCCCTGGACTATGAGACCCAAACCGCTTACCGTCTCACCATCCGGGCCGTGGACCACGGCCTCCCCTGCCTCTCCTCCACCCAGACACTGACGGTGGAGGTGAGGGACGTGAGCGACCACGCACCTGTCTTCCAGCGGGCCACCTACAGTGCCAGCGTGGCGGAGAACAGAGAGCCTGGGGAACCGGTGGTCCAGGTCTCAGCCACAGATAAAGACACAGGTGATGATTATATGTGGTGTGAAGGCAGTAATAAATATTATAAAATCTTTAAATATAAATGTGTTTTCAGCTATGCAGCCAGGTCAGATTTCACAAAGAGAGATGTGTGTGTAACAGTTGGAGGGGCCAACTCCTCTGCAACTCACAACTAGGTTTTAAGACATGATCCACAGTCCTCATATATGCAATGTGCATCTACAATCCCTAGATGGCAGCACTAGTATGTTTGGTGTGCCTAAAGCCATATTGTTTAAATTGAAAAACAGAACAAGAGGTGTAATTCCTGTCACAACAGTTCATGACATGTATGACAAATTATATGTAGAATTTTAAAAAGCATACATTGTACTCTGCAATACATGAATATGGAGAAAAAATAAGTAATTATCCTCAACTTGCAATAGTTTTTGTTTATTATTAGTAATTCGTAGTATGTGAGATGCAGCTCACATTAGGCCTCTCCCTTCCAGGTTTAGTTCAACTCAGAGTTACACAAGGCTAACCTATTATTTGTTGCAGTCCATTAGCAGTTTAACTGAAAATAACCACAGCCCCTTCCTGCTCAGCCTTTTACCGTTTGTTGTTTCTATCATATGGTAGTTTAGCTGTACATTACACCAAATTAAATTAGCCTGAACCCTATAATCACATTTACCAATCCACACACTGATCTTGTTTATTTTAACACGGGCACAGGGCCTCCCAAATCCCATTTCTTCTCCTCATGTTGACACATTGAGTCCCTTTCAAATACTGCTGGCACCTGGGGTAGAGGACAAGAGGTAGAAGGGTCTGTACAGGGGGAGTTTCTATCTGAGCTAACATTCTTTGGGGTGAGAATTGTCCAAGAACAGCAAGCGCCCGACTCCTCTGGGAGATGTGAAAGGTCCTTTTTTGTGATGATTTGGATAATCCAAACCATCTGTGCTAATAGGCCCATGTTTTCATCTGGCTCCTCCAATCGTCTTGTCTGGAACCCGGGGAATGCTCAAAGTGCTCTCCCACCCGTCTTATTTGATTATCATTTCTGCTTTCATAATGACACTCCATAAGGATAACCATTGTTTGGTGCCTGGGTTAAGTCGTTTCTCATCCAGTTTCTGAGAGTTGGAATCAGTCAACTGGGATTATCGATATCAATGCGTGTGACAACAAGCCTGATGCAGTTTATTGGACTTTCCTTTTGAACCAGTACAAGCTGTTTTGCATTATTCACTTAAAGCGATATTGAACTTTTGTTAAACCCTCAACTCTATAGCTTCCTCGCCTCAATATAAAGAGACGAATGTGGTGATGTAGTGATGTGGGGGGTGAAAATAGACATTGTTTCTCTTTAAAAATATATTTTCCTCACAATTCCACATGCTGATCTCGATTGTCATGAACTAATCCCTCATTCGCAGTACTGATGGACTGGAAACCACCAGTGACTGTCCTTGTTTCTCAAAAACATACTTCTAGCGTCGCTACAAAGCCGATCAAAGACAAAACTGTAAAGTTAATTCGGTCTAAATAAATCGGCTACATCTACACCACTAGGTGGCAATGTAAAGTCCCTAAAATGCAGTTTTTAGGGGTAAATGCTTAATGCATCTTTAATGAGCACACAATTCAATATGTAGACATTTCTTCCTTTTTTCATTTAAGCCCCTAACATTATTATCCCCACCTCCATTCCCATACCAGCCAAACGTTTGAAACCCTAAGGGCTCACACACTAGTCTACACCCCAGAATACTGCGCCCCTGTTTATATGGACAGCCACAGTTTTCACTTGCACTTCTGTCATTTGGTGCAGAGGTGCAGTGATGGTCAGCTCATGTATACAACATGCATAGTCCTGTTACGGCTGCCGGTTAATGGGTTAGTGTCATCGCACCGCAGTGTGTGTTTGTGTGTGTGTGTGAGGGAGTAATACTGTATATGTATGTGTGTGCACATTTGCACATGAGAGTGTGTGCGTGTGATCTGTGTGTGCGTGTGATGTTGCATTACAAACCTCCCACCACCACAAACTAATGTACATAATCTCTAAAGATGTGTTTAGCGTGTCCTCCGTGACGTGCAAAGTGGAAGAGCAGCAGGAAAGCATGTGGTCGACAGGCAGGCTCTGTCACATGTAGGTCCAAGAGAGAGGAACATGTATCTAAGGTCAGCCGAGGGGGGAGCATGGCTGTGGGACTTATAACCATAGCCTTGAATAAGCATGTGGCACAGGGGCTCATATAAAGGCTAGCCAGGGCCCTTTTATCCCCCACCCCTACCACAGCATTTTTTAGAGGTGACAGATTATATCTGGAGTGATTTATACCCGCTGCCCTGCTTTTAATTCGCCAATCAGATAAGGCCTTTCCAAAACTGACAGCGCTATAAACATGGACTGACCTAATGAGGTGCTAAACTGAGACCTGGGAGGAGAGGTTTTTTGTTATACTGTATTAATGGAGCTTTAAATGTTGAGATTAAATGCATTGATGTCGTATATTATTTTAGCGTCAGTACTTTGCGTAAACAAGAAGTTCACTGGCTTTGACGAAAGTCATGAGTGTATTTAAGGAAAGGAAAGTAGTTCTACAGTGCTTAGTACACCACCATTCATTTCATTTTAATTTGATTTTTACGTTACTCGTAAAGGTAGTTTAGTTGAGACCCCAGAATCTCACATTACTTCCCCCAGCTCACTGTTCACTGTGTTTGAAACAAAAAAAAGTGCACATAGCAGTAGGGGGAGGGGTAGAGACGTGTGTGAGCCTAGAAGTGCTGTGAGGGGAGGAGTAGTCGGCACTCTGGCGTGAGAGGGATAATGGTCTCTCTGATTTTCAAACCAAAACAACACTTTAGGAACACTGGTTTCAACCGCAAGGGTAAATCTTAGTTACCCTTAGTTACAAACTGAGTGTGTCTTTAAACTCTTCTGAGTGGGTGACTCCTTCCATCGCTTTTTTCCACAGAAGAGAACGCTGCAGTATGGTACAGTTTACTGCCTGGCCCCGGGTATGAGTTGTTCAGCATCAATCCTCACACTGGCCTGATCAGCACTGCCGCCTACCTGGACCGAGAGCAGCGCCAACACTTCACTCTAAGAGGTATTACAGGAAGCCACACTGGCGTCATTTACACGCCGCTGCGGAATACTGCCCATTGTTACACACACATCCACACAGGTATTCAAATATGCACACACACACACACACACACACACACACACACACACACACTCACTCACTCACTCACTCACTCACTCACACACAGCTTTGTTCCTGCTGCTATCACTGAGCTAAATAAGTCATAGCAAGACTATGTACACTCATGAAGCTCTACCCAGTTTGGTTTTTAAACCTGTTCATGTCGCTTTTTTATTTCTTTTATCTCTCTTGAGGTCAGATCTGATGGAACCTTGAGTACCTTTATCAGTTTCTTTAGCTGTGTGTCTTTTGTTTTTAGTTGTGTGCATGTATGTTTCTAGTTTGTGATATGTTTGCTGTGACAAAATGGAGGTCATTTTGTCCTGCTGAAAAACAAATCTAGCCAAGGGTACAAATAAAGTAACCTACCTACCTACCTACCTACACTCACAGGGACTGAAAACACACACACACACACACACACACACACACAAGGGGGGCATACACAACTGCTTCGTGCACGCCCAGAGGGGGTGAAGTACTTGGTGTTGACCAGCAGATGGCCGCGTCCCAGCACAGAGCAGGTGAGGTGGAGTGACAGGTGGAGTGACAGGTGGCCAGGTGGAGTGACAGGTGGAGTGACAGGTGGAGTGACAGGTGGCCAGGTGGAGTGACAGGTGGCCAGGTGGAGTGACAGCTGGCCAGGTGAGTGACAGGTGATGGACTATACCACGCGGCTGTGACGGGGATCCCACTGTCCCCCTGTGAGGTCCCAGGGGAGCAGTGGGCGGGTAAACCCCCCTTGCTCTCCCTCCTGACTGGTGGCTTTCAGCAGGCTGCTGATTGGTTGATTGAACACACGTACCTGGGGCCCCTGGGAGTTGTAGTTTACCATGTCTGTATCACCCACAGAACTATAAAATAACTGAACAACCCGCGTGTGTTCCATTGACCTATGTAGAAGACAACCTACGCATTTTATGTAATATATACGTAGGCTACCTTACCTGTATCTCCACCACGCGTGAGAAGTTTGGGGTGTTGGGTGCAGTTTCCCATAAATAACCACCAGGTGGCGTTTAACCCATTCAAGCAGTGCTCGGCCACAGTGCTTTGCCTCTGGCCCGTGAAACATTTCAGACCAAGATGGCGGATGGTGAAGCGAGCTACCAGCAGCAAATACAAATGTAATTTGACTAGTTTCTTGTAAAATACATAGCCTTTTGCTCTTTTAGTAATATCTAGAGCTGAAGCAGTGAAGGTTACTTCAATACAACTAGCTTCCTTATTAGCGTCAGCTAGAGACAACATGTACTGTAACTTTACCTTCGATTGGGAGAACTTTTGCCAAGACAGTTACAATTACAATTACACCTCTTTTAGCATAAAAAGGTGATCGGCAGACAAAACTACATAATGTGCCCTTGCTAGCGTAGTAGCTGGCTCTATGTACATAACCATATATAAAAAACATATATTTTCCCCCTCAAACATACAGTATTAATTTGGATAGAAAAGCTTTTTAAACCCACTGTTGAGGTGTAGGTTATGTGGAGTGTATGTGGAGCATTATATAATGTGAAGACCAGTCCAGGCAGACCACAGTCTTCTTAGGTCAGATCTCTGGGAGCTGAGGTGTAGGTTATGTGGAGTGTATGTGGAGCATTATATATTATTATTATTATTATATAGCGTGAAGACAAGTCCAGGCAGACCACAGTCTAGTCACAGTAGCCTACATATGCATTCATTATATTTCCTTTTCATGACTCTTTTACTTGTCCATGTTTTGTCTGACATAAGTATTTAATAACCCTTCTGTTTCCCAGAAACCTTGACTAAATCATGCATGATGCTCTTTTGCCTTACATAAGTCAGTTACAGCAAGTCGATCCCTTCCAGATCCCTGCTTGGAGGTCTGCGTCTCTGATGTTTTGTAACAAAAACCTGCACTTTGTTAACACAATTACAGAATGCGTACTGTAAATAGTAGCTGACAATTTTGAGCATGAGCAGCCAAGAAAGAAATATATTCTTTGTGTACTTGTTTTGCATTTATTACTACAATCTGGCCTGACTTGAGTCCCAGTTGAGCTTGAATTGCTAAAGTATTTGTGCCAAAGTATTTGTAGCTGTTTCTGTTTGCATTTAAGCTTACATTACCACCAGGGAGTATTTCAGTTAAATCCTTTTTTTTTAGCTACAGCCCTACTGGCTGGGAGTCCAACACCAAGACCACTAGACTATCCTGCCCCCTACTGGCTGGGAGTCCAACACCCAGACCACTA
>JAODLI010001945.1:0-10880 GCA_027575585.1 Percopsis omiscomaycus
CACACACACACACACACACACACACACACACACACACACACACACACACACACACACACACACACACACAGGTTGTGTTTCATTGATTCTTTCTCTGTATGTCTCTGTCAGGAGCTGACTAAACAGCTGGGAGAAATACAGGTAAGATAACCGTATGCTAGCAATGCTGCTAAGATTCAGACAAATATTTGACCTTTTCATGTTCACCTAAAAAGGGAAATACAACTATTGTGTAATTCATAAAGCCTACCTAACGCCTGGCTAGAATATTTGTGGCTTGTTAGGGTCACATGACCTAACTAACCTTGTATTTGTGATGTGGTTTCTGCCTTGTACAGGAGCTGTTGTGAAATCTATTCAGCCTTCTAAAACTGGCATTGTTTGGTTTCAGGAATGCCGACCAATGGCAATTGTCCCTGGACAAAATAAACATAACAATAGCATGGTTTATTTATTTTCTATTGTGTTTCATATTGCCACTGTGTCGAAGTACGTCAGATGCCCTGTGGTACTCGTGTCCAACTTAGGGCTTCATGTGGGATCAGTTCGACCTTGTTAGACTGCAGTGTTGAGACAGATGGTTCTCCTCTCTATGTCTTATTGTAATATCTAGTACTTCCCGTTTGCCAATCGTGGTGTACGCGCTCATGAGCATTCTCCAGACTCTAATTGTGAGAATGTTTAGTGTCTATGTGTGTATACATACACACACTGTGGCTATGCATGTGGCCATTTGTGTGTACGCTAAAGCATGTGATTATATAGCAATTTGTTCTATAGGCGACACGTGTTAAGAGTTGTTTATGGCTTTTCAGAATGTGGGAGCCATTAACTTCTTCTGTAACTACGAGGAGAGCCGAGGAAACTACCTGGTTGATGTGGATGGAAACCGCATGCTGGACGTCTACACCCAGATCTCCTCCATACCCATCGGTGAATACCGGAAGATTCTCTCCCAACATAATATATTATCAGGCAGCCATTTTAAAAACTACAACCACGTGATTAGTGTTGCACAAAGCATCTTTGGAATCTTTGAGTATGTAAATTAGTTCAGAGTTCAATTAATTTAGATCTTAGCACAATTGATCCACAAAGTTATTTAATAAATAGACAGAATTAATCCATACTGTTATGGAAAATATAGACATGATTAAGATCTACACTGTTGTAAATATATAAACATTCATGTTTATATATAACAGTGTGGATGTGTGACGATCATATTCAGACATGTGAAAAAGGATGCAGTGCAGAATGTGATTAACACATACAGTAGAAATAAACATATATACAGACAGTGGACCTCTGGTCCACACACACACACTCGCCCAAACAGACTTCTCACCAACAGTCTTTCAGATTAGATTACTCTACGGTTTCATTTCAGAATCAGAATCAGATTTTATTGCATTTTATTTAAGTACATTTACACATACAATGAACTTTTCTTGGTGTGATTGGTACAACATATTTCCTCCTGCCATCTGCTTATAAAGGCATCTCTAAGCTTTCAATCAATCCTGTATAAGCAGTACGTGAATGTATCATAAAGTACCTATGGATATGGTATATAGGATATGTCTCATTTGACATGAGTGTTTATGGCACATTAATGAGCCATCTATTGTATAGTAATATTGTAATGAATTATTTGAAAGAGAACAGTGCAAAGATCACATCCAGTATCATCTCTCTCTCTCCATTGTTGAGATAAAAGACACGCTATGTCACTGTGACCTACCCACCTAACCAGGCTCATACTTAGCCTGGTTAACTGGTACCCTCATACCTTGGCAGATGTACACTGGGTTTAGAAAGACTAGAGCGTGATAGACACACTGCAGTGCTCACCCTTGTCAGGTCACATTTGCTTATAAAAGCACACTTCAACCTGTGAATTTTTACAGGTGATGGTGCCCTCTGCTGGTGCCAGATAGAAAAGTATTGTTGGACTTAATGTAAGGGTAAAATTAGGTAATTCCTCTCATTAGCATTACAAGGAGCACAACTTTGTATTAAATCTCAAATAATAGACAGACTATTCAGTAGGGATGTGTTTTTTTTTCTTCTTCGGATTAATCCGGAATTCTAAATCTGATTTGTGATCATGCAGATCCGTTGGGGGGGGTGAAAAGCCCGAGTGAAATTGAGAGGACATTTAAAAAACAGATGTTTCCGGTCCTGAAAGCTTATTGGCTAAAACAGGTTTGAAGCCAAGCCGTGATAATATTTCAGGGGAAATGCCAGTATGGCTGTGTTGTGAATGAAAACGGTAAGATTGAAGGGACAGGAACGTAAAGGGTTAAGTCCGTCTGACGTAAGACGTCGTAAATTGCTGTGCAGATCGATGCTTGTGGCAGGCTCACGCCACATCGATTGCACGGGGCACCCGCACCAAAAGTCAGCGCTAACTAGTAACAAAGCCATACAAATACATAAAGTAATTTTCCTGCTTTTTTGTCTTTGCCAATAATATGCCTGATACAGGCATTGGTTGGGTTAACACCACACCACGTCACCGTGGAATTTCATTACTGTGGACTTGCAAATACACATACAATACACAACATACCGTAATGCATTATATTGCACCTTTTTAAAAGAATACACCCAAAAGACTATAACTAGTGTCAGATGCTGGAAGAGAAACGGTTGTACTCCCGTCCCTTCACAGAGGAAGAAGATGGAACTGTGATACAGTGGAGTTGATGAGAAAAAAAGGAAAAAAAAATTAACTCCATTATCATTAACACTAATTATGGCTTTTGGGTAAAGTCTTCCTTTAAACTGCTATTGTGAGACTGTGGTAATGCACAAAAGCTCAGAAAGCATCAAGTCTTATGTTGGAGTAACTGAAGGCCAAAGTATACTTTGCGCATAACGCGGACGCTGAGTGTGCACTAACAGGCCGATCAAGTAGGGCAGGGTATCAAAATACAGTGGTAGTGTGTATGCGTTGAGCTCGTGTGGTGAGATGCGTCCACAAGGGGAGAAAGTTAAGTATACTTAAGACGCACGCTCAGAGCCTGAGCGTGCGTCTGCGTTGTGCGAGGCCACGTGTTTGGTAGTATACTTTGGCCTTTAGTCTCACAGATGAGTGATGAGATAATGCTCTCTCTCTCTCTCTCTCTCTCTCTGTCTCTCTTATCTATCTGTAAGGGTACAACCATCCGGCCCTCCTTAAAGTTATGACCAATCCCAACAACCTGGTAGGTCACACACATGGATCTTGCGTGTCAGAGAGTAAGAATTTAAGATCATTTTGGCAGTTCTGCACCTATGCTTCTTGCACACATGCTACATTTCTCTCTCAGAGCGCGTTTGTGAACCGGCCGGCTCTTGGAATCCTTCCGCCAGAGAACTTTCCAGAAAAGCTCAGAGAAAGTCTTCTTTCAGTTAGTATGAAACATACACATATACAAATTAATGTAAAGCTAATACTGTATTACATTTATACACAACACATCCATAGTGAGACCTGAAAAACAAGGCTTCTCTCCTGTCCTAGCTGGCTCCTAGCGGTATGACTCGGGTTCAGACAATGGCTTGTGGCTCCTGCTCCAACGAGAATGCCTTCAAAGCCATATTTATCTGGTACCGGGTGAGCAGGACCGACTAAACTATTTCTAGATTAATATTACTGGATTAAGGCCATTACTGGATAGTCACTTGACATCCGTTTTAATTGAGTCTATTGTGTATAGTTTGTTTTACTGGACTACCAGACAAATATATTATTTATTTGTGTGTGTGTGTAGAACAAAGAAAGAGGACACAAAACACCTTCAGAAGAGGACATTGTGTCCTGCATGATCAACCAGGTACACACTATCGTATATCACCATTGCTAATGATAGATATGGTGTTATACTGTATTTCTGTATTGTATTGCTGCTGTCAGATTAAAAACTACATGTATCCAAAAGGGGCAACTTCTCAGGAAGTTCATTCACGTAAATTATATTTCCTGAGCTTTAGAGCCATAGAACATAGCTCAAATTATACATAATCTGCCAGAATTAGCATTAAAAATCTTTCATACGACAGCAATGATATTCATGTCTTTTTTCAGAGTCCAGGTTGCCCAGACCTCAGTATTCTGTCCTTTATGGGAGCGTTTCATGGCAGAACCATGGGTAAAAACATTTTCTTTTAATCTCACTTGCTTTTAACAAAGCAGTCTAGTTTACTCATTCATAACACTACATAAAAAACAACAGCAAATATTGCTTTTAAAATCCTGCCTGGGAAAGGCAAGAAATCTGTTCGGACACCACCAGCGTCAGTAAAGACATATTTCCTATCATACTTTATTTAGATACTGACTTCTTCTGCCACCCATCTCTTTCCCACCCATCAATGGCGACATAATAGTGTTCTAATTAACACAGTGCTCCCGCCCCTTAAAGGTTGCCTGGCAACGACGCACTCCAAGGCCATCCATAAACTGGATGTACCGTCGTTTGATTGGCCCATCGCCCCCTTCCCCCAACTCCAGTACCCACTGCAGGAGTTTACTAGGGAGAATGCGGAGGAGGAGGCGCGCTGTCTGGAGGAGGTGTGTGTCCACCTGTGTATGATATTGAAATGTGAATTTGCTAAACACAATTTAAAATGTTCTAGACTATAATATAGACATGTGTGTGTGTGCCCTCAGGTGGAGGACCTGATAGTAAAGTGGAGGCAGAAGGGGAAACCCGTGGCAGGGATTGTAATCGAGCCAATCCAGGCGGAGGGGGGAGACAACCATGCCTCCCCGGAGTTCTTCAAGAGCCTCCGCAACATTGCCCGCAAGGTGGAGCCTGGGGCTATGATCAGCACCGGGTTTACATTTGTTTTATATCTCAAACTGAACTGATGGAATGAGTTATGTTGCTGGCTGGGAAAGGGAACCATAGCTAAATAAAAGGGATTTGGTTTTGTGTGACCATCAGTATAAACAGTTCTGTTGGCGAGAGTGTCTGCTAAATGACCCAATTATAAATTGTTATTAGCTACAAAATGTACATCTCACATTAGTGTACATGGTTTAAAACCTTTTTTTTTGTTGGTCTGAAACATCGCTTAGTCGACCTTTAACTTACCCTCGTTTAGTGTTCATTAATTACCTGATACACTCCAAAACCATTCTCATACTGAACCAGTTCTAATTCTTTTCCCTTCTCCTCCCTCCACACAATTCTCCTCTCTGGCGCCCCCTGCAGCATGGCTGTGCCTTCCACGTGGATGAAGTCCAGACGGGTGGAGGAGCGACGGGGAAGTTCTGGGCTCATGAGCACTGGGGCATGGAGGACCCGGCCGATGTCGTCTCCTTCAGCAAGAAGCTTCTGACAGGGGGGTACTTCCACAAGGACGAGCTACAGGCAGACAAGGTCTTTATCCCCAAGGGAAAGTCATTTTGGATAAGATGCTATAGTATCTCAATAAATACGTCATAAGCAATTTTGGAGCAGATGAGTCCGATTTAACCACCAGTTGCAAGAAGGTGTTACCTACTGATCACAGTTATGACCACAATTGAATTAAAATTAATATTTAAGGGTTCTCTCTTGATAAACAGTTCTGTTAACAAATATTTAGGACTGTAGGTAGGACTCTAGAAAGATGCAGATTTTGCAGATAATTTTTTTTTCCCCCACTGTTATCTACTTGGATTATTTTGACCGGTTTTAACCGGTTAGGACTCTGTGCCTACTTCTTCTTTACCAGTGAATTGTCATTACCAGTTTGTTTGAGTGTTGGGCTGTAAATGTCCACCTTTGTCCTCAAGCGTTTTGCTTCCAGTGAATGTTGGAACACAACTAAAGTTGGCAGATATCCAGCAGCCAATAGACTTGCATTTATAATCATACTCCACATAGCCTTTTTTGTATATGTTTATCATTGTTCCTGTATAGAGTCAGTCCTTTTTCAAATGTTACGCTGGAATTGGATGGTTGTATAGGTTTGTACGCAGGGGGGCAGGATAATCTAGTGGTCTGGGTGCTGGACTCCCAGGAAGTGGAGTTGGCCTACCTGTAAGCATCCTTGAGCAAGATGCTAACCCCTATCTGCTTGTATTACTTCCCTTGTATTACTTGTAATTGTACTCATTGTAAAAAAGCATCTGTTAAATTACCTAATTGTAATTGTTGTTTGTGCTTTCAAAATAATATGTGAGTTGTATGTGTGTGTGTTTAGGCATATCGGATCTTCAACACCTGGATGGGGGATCCCTCCAAGAACCTGTTCCTTTCCGAGGTCATTAACGTGATCCGTCGCGAAAACCTCCTGGAGGAAGTGAACCGCTCAGGCAAAGCCTTGCAACAGGGGCTATATAACTTACAGGTAGGGCAGTGTGCGCGTGCGTGCGTGCGTGCGTGCGTGCGTGCGTGCGTGCGTGTACTTCCAGTTATTTTCTATGTATATGTCTGTGTGATGTCCCCCTCTGCAGGCCCAATATCCAGGGCTACTAAGCCGAGCTCGGGGACTAGGGACCTTCTGTGCTGTCGACATCCGTGATGACGTCACACGCAACAGCATCATCCTTAAGGCCAGAGACAAGGGTATGACAGCTAGTGGTATCCCGATATCTGGCACTATGTTGACGCAAATGTTTGTCCAAATGGAATGTCTACTTCACATCCTATACGGTGGCTTTGAATTGCAAAAACAAAAACAAAATGCAAAAACAAAACCTTTTGGCCCTGTGGTGCAGATGCAACATACTTTTGGACATTGGACATAACAGCCGCAGCACAGCGCTTCACATTTCTCTGCAGAATTAGGCCTACACACCTCGCTATATTTGTACATTTGAAACTACTATTTATAAGTCTGTTTTCTCTTAAATATTTTATCAAATAAAATCAATCTGATACAAATAAACCTAATGCAATGTGCAATTTATTTTTTAGGAAGAAATTGCAGTATTATTTAAATAGGCTAAATAATAATACAATTGTAAAATAGTATGAAGTCTAAATAAAATAGTCCGTAGCAGTATATATTCTGTAAAAGTAGGCCTATACCATAGCAGGCAATGGACTAATGTCCCAATCCCTGCAAACCTGCAACATTGTAGCGATGGAGTGCTGATGGGCAATTAGCAAGAACAATAGGATTCAGTCGTTTCTGGGCGTTGTGTTAAACTGAAAAAATCCCTGCGGTTCTATTGTTTGTTTTGGTATGTTACCTTCCCATTAAATATATATTTTTTTTATTAGTTGGTTTTTTTACATAACCGTATCATTACACAAATTGTGTAGACAATTCCCTACAAATATAAAACAATAATTGTTGTTGTTTTTTTTTCTCTGACATGACAGGTATCATCCTGGGGGGCTGCGGGGACCGGTCAATACGATTCCGTCCGGCGCTGGTATTCAAGGAGTACCACGTGCACATGATGCTCAACATTCTAAACGATGTGCTGGCCCAACACAAGTAGAGTCTTGGAACCCAGAACCCAACTGCACAAGTCCCAGTCCAACCAGAAGAGAGAGAGGGCAGAACTAGGAAGGGCTCAGTCATGATGAGCACAATAGCGCACGCACACACACGCATAGATTCAAAATATTCAAGCTTGTATCCATTCTCCACTCAACCCCCTCTGTAATGACACTGACATCTCCCCCTACTGTCTTGTATATTAAATTAGGTGTGAAGCTATTGTCAGTGCTGCAACACTGGCCCACTAACTGCCCAGTGCGCTAGCAATAGCACTAACAAATTCATAGCAAGACCGTTTTAATGTATCAGATCACTCCCAGGTCCAGAGCACATTTTATTTATTATAGTCATTGATAATTAGTCTCCTGTTTCACCTGCAGTCACCGCAACACAAGCTTATAAATTAAGAAATACCCTTGTGACAAACTAGTCTCACTTACTGACACATCTTTGTTATCCCAAGGATGAATATTCTAAATAGTCTTATTCAGTGGGGATTTTGTTCCTTCAAGAATGCCTTTTTCCCCCTCTATGAAGTCAGTGCATCCATAGCATTATAGGGTGATTTTGCATCCAAATCCTGACCATTTCAATTGAATCTCTTGTGTGTGTGTGTTTTGGTTTTGGTTTTTTTAGTAGTAAAAAAAAAGAGCTTGAAATGTTTTAGCCCAAAATAATGTGAAATTTTAATAGACCGGGGAAGGTTTATAGACTATGTAGTGCTAGCATGTTTGTTATACTCCTCCAACTGTTGGGTTTTTAGTCAGATGAAGACATTTCTGTAATGACCTGCACTTACTCCCGTGTATTGCACATTTTAACACCTGAACGAAGGCGTCAAAGAGAAGCACATTCAAAAGATACTTCAAATACTCAAACTTGTCTGTTTTCAGTCGCTTGCTGTGCCATACCCATTTTTATTTGTGGTGGTAGATCCATCATAGCAGTAAAATTGGCAAAATCATTTTTAAGTAAATGATTGCTATTTTATTCTGAAAATATGCATTATGGCTAGCAATAAAAAGTTTGTTAAACACCATGTTTCATATGCCACCTATGAATCCACATGTGATATACAGTTTTATGAATGACAGTACATAATGAAGCTCTCTAGCAGGTGTTATGTGTCAGAGTTCAGTGCAGACAAATTAGTTAAATTATTAACACTTATTCTGACTAAGACATATGTATAAACTATATTTATTAGTTTACAATTACATCCACATTCCTAATGTCCAGTTAGCCTACCATAAGAGTACAGTATTAACTTGTAACTCATTAAATGCTTCAATTAAACCAAGACCTACACATTAATTTTAATTTGAATAAAGTTTAGTCCAGGATAAGGCTCAGTGCATGACATGTCTGTCAAATTGGTTCATGATGTTGGCCATCCTTTGTTTTTGAGACAGTCAAACCCATTGTTTATATATTTATATATCACAAGGTATTGATTTTGTTCTGAATGCCTCTTTCAATGTTTACCTCTATGTTGTGGTAATGGTTTAGGAGCGAAGAAGTTGAATAAGAGTGAAAAGGTAATACTTGTGGGGTATTTTAAGAAGCGGGGTCATTAAATTGACAATTCCAATACAAGGTGCAGCATTTTATCTAGGCATTATCCCCATCTTGCTTTATTAAAATGGACTGCAGAGAACTGGATTATCTTGTTGGCTCACTCCATAAAATACCCCTCTTGTCAATCTCAGATTGAGGATTACAATGTATAATTCCTTGTTGAGCCAAGTCAGTAATGTATAGAGATCTGTGTATCATTAATGAACTGTCTTAAAATCTAACAGTAGCGTTGTTTGCACTGGTAATGTGAAATATAAGATTAATCTTTACGTAATTATTACAGATGCGTCTGAATATTGTTGTCTATAAAGCATCCTGTCTATGTAGCCTAAATAAATCATACAATTTTGGATAACTCTGGACTACTATTTTAACTTTTTGTGCAGCGTTAGAAATATTTTAATAGCCTAGGGTAAAATGTAAATATATTATGGAATAGGGGATTATACAGCGCCCCCTACGGGTGCCGGTAAGGCGAATTGGAACTGCTCAGAGTGCGGTTATGAAACTGAAACAGTAGCGCCGCTTGCACCCTTTCAAAAACATTGCACAACCTCAATTTACATGGGGCTTGACGAGTTCTGCATCGCGGACGGTTCCGATCCATTTTGGGTAAGTTGGTCTCTGTGACGTTTCTCTTCTCCTTGGGTCTTACAATTATTAAAATTATTGTCGGCTGAACGGCTAAGCTAGACCGCAGCCTTACTTTTACCTGCTGGAGGCCACCCAGCTAACCTGCGGCTTGTAAATGTCATATTACTAATGTTGCACAAAACATGCGTTATGTCAGCTACTGGTATAGGAGTCAAACGTTATTGTTACCTTATCTTGCCAGCAAAACCACTCATTAATTGACCCAGTTAGCTAGCGAGCTACTTACAGGATAACCCTGTCGAGCCGAAATGGTCTCCCCGCCGAAATTATTCCGTTTAGTTGTTTTTCAATTAGGAAAAAATAATTACAGAATTACTTAAAAATTACTTAAAGTGTTAAGATTGACTGTAAGAATAACTGCAAAGAAATAAGACACCAATACTATGACATCAAGTAACCTAATAGGCTACCTATGAAGACAAGGTTGCCATAGCCTACAGTCTAACCCAGTAAAGAAATTATTTCGGCTGGGGGTAATGATTCCGGCACGGCACTGTATAAACAAGGTGGTTGTAAATTGGTGTGTATTAGTTACCTTAAGCGCCCGCATAACGTTAGTTTGAGACTTTTACCTTTGCTGAAAATCAAGATGTCTGAGAAACTTAACATTAGCTTCTGTCTGTATCGATGTTACATAGACTTTGTATCCTAGTGGAGGCATTTAACGTATATAACGTTAAATGCGTTGAGGCAACGGATAAGACATGGCTACTGAACATGTCACGTATCTAAGCCTATAATGACTAAGATATATTATATTATAGCCTATATTTATAGCCTAAATGTATTGGGTTGGAAAAGAGGATTGGAATTTTCAATAGTGTCACTGTCACAAAGCCTTGAAAAGTTCAAGACCCACACCCCGTTATTATTATTTCTGATATGCTCGTTACCAGCCATATCAGTTCTCTAACTTACTCCTTCCCCACAACTGGACAAACTTTCATGGACAGTTGTCAAAATGGAAACAGAGATTTGGACTTCTGGGTGTGCTATAACGCAATTGGTTCCAGAGGAAGGCGTTATTTATATATCAAATTAGTTTGCATTTCATTCCAGTAGTGAGTTGCATATCAGTGTTTTTCATGAAGGGCATGTAGAGCTAACCAGTCCTGTGTTTTCCCTCTTATTTATTTATTTATTTATTTATTTATTTATATATATATATATATATACAGTACAGGCCAAAAGTTTGGACACACCTTCCCATTCAC
>JAODLI010001946.1:0-31452 GCA_027575585.1 Percopsis omiscomaycus
TATATATCTTGTACATACAGTAAAAACATGACAACACTACAAAAACTACTCTTGTTAAACAATACAAACTGACAATGAATGCAAATGAATAGAAAGTAACAAACACAATAAAAAAAGTTAATTTTCTCATGCACCTTTAAAACAGCTATGCATGCCAGCACTTACATTCCTGAGTTCAAAGAACCGCTAGTCCTCCAGTCATGCATCCAGACCCACGGTGTCACAATAAAACATACCTACATCTGTTTTCTGCATTGAGAAAAGTTTAGAACATTATAAAGTTATTACTGCATAAAATGTATGTGTTTTACTGTGTAGATTCCTGAGGATATGGCCACTTTGCCCGTATTCCTCCTCCAAAACCTTTGGTGAAAACACTTCCCACAAGCATGGTGGTGTTCATGTGTGTGGTTAGTTCCTCAGTGGGTAGGACCATGTGTTAAACATTCACCACACATACACACTGTCACACCTTCTTGCCAGTTTCTCTCGCGAGCATTTGTTTGTGGCATATGGCTAAATGATAAGCTATAAGACGTGTTGGAGTGTTCTTCAAATGTTCTGGCAGGAAGACTCTGAGTACGGTCTTGGCTGCGATTATTTTCACCTACTAAAGGACGTGGACAGCAAGACTGTATGTACAAACTAAATTAACTTGAAGATACATAGGCAGTTCTTATTTGTTTATTGTTATTTTGTTTGTCATACATTATGTGTTTGGAAAGAAAGGCCTGTGTCATGGATGTAAAAACGTTACTGAAATAGAGGCAGAGGGGCTTAGGGCTCTAGAGATAATGTCCTGTTGGAAAAATGACACAGCTTTTATCGGCTCAACAGCCAATCTGTTTATCCTACAAATCAGGACAATGAACTATATGGTGTCAATCTTTCTGGTAAAAATAGTCTCTTTATTGTTGGACATGTCAAGACAAACGGTGCCAGGATTTCAGTGCAGAAAGTAGTCTGGTCGATATGTTGTGCTACAGTGACCCCATCAGGAGAATTACAGAAGTGTAAGAAAGAACCAATAATTTCCTAATTTCTGACACATTTCTGACAATTAATAGTTTGTGTGTTGGGATGTCATGGATTTTCAATAAAATGAGAGGTGTAGAAAGAGAACCACTCCATTTGATAGGTGATATTCGTGATGACATAAACACCTTGATGGTTATAACTGCAGACGTAGATTTTAAACGAACGATAAGGTAAGTCTGTCACAAAGCTGGATTTGAAGACATCATAATCTAACACCTGTTCATACTTACATACTGATTTCTTAGATTTGTACAGTTTTCTCCTCTCTCACACACACACCCAGACACAGGCACACATGAAGACATACAAATACCCTTGATTCTCTCAGAAAACACATAAACACAAACTTCACACAAACAATCTTGAGCAATTCCCCTTCACAACTAAAATAAATCCTTACAAAAGTTGTTTTCAAGCATTCCTCCTTATTTACTAGAATATTTTAATGAGCTTCATAGGGGGGTGGTTCTGGCTGCAGTGTTTTTGAAAATACATTATCTCTATTTATCAGTTTACATAAACAGACACACACACACATATATATCTATATATATCGATATCTATATCGATATATATAGATATCTATATATATTTATTTGTTTAAGGCATCACTGTCAGCCTGCTTGTTTGTCTGACAATGAAGGGGGGAAGATAGACAAGCACATGTGAAGACAACAAACACTGAAACAATTCATTAGCTAAATCATATAAAAGGCTTCAGCCAAACAGAGCTTAACCCCAGGATTTAACTGAAAGCTATCAAAATGGAGCCAGTGGCCCCTGTCCAAATACAATAAAATGTCCACACACTTACAATAAACACAATTGTTGTTCAAAAACAACATGGAAAGAGAAACATGAGACAGAGAATCAAAGAGAGAACAAATAACTTTTGAGATCTATTGAGATCACCAAACAGCCAGTAGGCCTATAGACTAAACTAGGAAAGTAAACTATTTCAAACTTGGGATCTGTCCTCTCTTGTGGTAAGCTATCTGTATGACCAGCTGAGGATTCTACCAGAGTTGAGTCTCCAAATTCTACAGGAACATAATCTTTCATTACATAGTGTACATCAATACCTACAGTACAGTAACAATGACAACATCTATTGCTGATATTGTCTTTCTTTCAGTCCTCTACACAGTTCGTTTGTCTGCGCAATTCACAAAACAAACCAAAATAACTCTTTCCGCGTCAGATCTCCACCAGACATTGGCCAAACATTGTTATAAGAGTTAAATGCCATGCCAAAAGAAAATCTGAGGGAATAGTCTTGACCTTGACCAACTGGCAGGGATATCAAAAATATCATTCTCAATACTTTGCTAACAATGGCATTTTATGCAACCAAGAACCAGGATAAAAAATATGGCTTCCTTAACACTGGATAGACTACAGTATAATTCAATAGTTAAACTATGAAAAGGCCATTATATTTAATTTGATTTGGATCTAACAACTTCCATGCATTCCCAAGCAGTTAACGCCAATGTTCACTCCACAGTGCACTGTTATTTGTAGCTTTAACTGTCAGTGATTTAGCTATCAATATTAAATCCAATGTTCTGTTCTCTAAAAATTGGGCTTTTGTTGAATCCCAAAAATGTCAGATGTAAATGGAAGAATTCATGCATGAAATGCCACAGCCAAGCAACAACCAAATGTTAGTCTTCTCTCCCAGCAGTCGGGATGAAGAAACGTGGACGGCAGAATATTTCACCAGACAGGTCTGTCAAGTGTCAGATGTCTTATCACAGGAATTTCAAAGGTTCTGCCAGGACAAGACATGATCTCAAGTCAAGATGTTTAAATTCTTCTGAGAGGAATAGAAACTGAAGAGATTATGAGAGAAAACAAAAACAGACCAAATGATGTAGCAAATAATAGAGGCGAACAAAGGGAAGATAGAGGGGAGAGCATGTGAGGTGTGGTTTAACAGCTAAACAGTCTCTGATGATGCCTTCTACAAAAAGCATCTGATTCTGAGCGCGTTAACCTTAACCGTGGAGTTAACTTTTAGGACAGCTGATGGTGAGGTGACATTACATGTATTGACAGGGACTATTTTTTTTTTAAGGTTAACCTCTATTTGCCCTGCTAATAAGATTGACCACACTCTACAATTCTACAGTACATCACATTCAGATATATTCAGACTCCGTGCTGTTTGGCAGTTATGGAACGTTTGGTTTGAATGCCAAGCTGCTAATGTAAAGTGCTGAAACATGAACTACTGGGGATGGTGTTTGGTGTTTGTTGATGAGACAGCATAGTCTATGTAGCTTTGATTTGACCTTATATTTTTTATTTCAAAACCAGTTAAAAATGTGGACAGTTTTTAACTGTCTGGCAGACAGCCATCTTGAGCAATATCGCTGATAATACATCACTTATGGACAAAACTGACTTGTTAGGTAATTACAAGCCCTTCTCAAGTCCTTGGTGTTTGACTACAGCCCCTTGTGACTCATATCCCTAAAATGTTTCCAACGTGACAGAAACAAGCTATGGTATATTACCTACTCGAACACACACGCAGAAATTAAACTTGGATTCAGGCTGTGCTTTTTATGGAATGAGCAAAAAATACTGCATCTATATCCTACATATATCACAATAACAGGATAGCAATGTATCCCACAGGGCTAGGAACACACACAAGCAGAGCACCGTGCCATAAAAAAAAGCCATAAACTGACATTAAAATAACAAGTCCGCTATCCCGTTAGATGGCATCCACACAGTAGGAAGCTGGCCTTGTCTGTTTGTCTTGGACCATCTAGCAGAACACATCATACGGTTGACCCCTGTGAACCCTGTAGTTGATGCGGGGTGCATAATATAGGTTTGTATGCATTTATGGTCCTGATAGGCATTTATGGTGTAGCCTGTGTGTGTTGCATGTCGTGTACTATAGCGACAGGAGGCAGCAATGTTTGGCTGTGTTGTACATAATCGCAATTGTGCGATTTTCAGAAATGATTTCATAATTTGAGATGGTTTGGAGTGGCACCGATTTTCCAGATTTAGAATTTCAAGAGGGCGACTGTTTTTGTTTTCTTGAAAAGGAATTGTTTTAAAGAGAGCTAAGATTTCATAGTGGAATGAAATACTGTAGAGTTATAGTTATTTTGGGGAAATATATTTTTAGTCTCAAATATTTGTAGACAGATTTTTAGAGAGATAGTGATGTCACGAGAGCGATCAACCCTCTGTTGTCTTGCATTTCCCATTGAATGTAGTCGTTGTACAATATGAGAGCATGCTGTTGATCCATTTAAGGGGTTTCATGTTCTGTTTGTCTTGGCCAAAGCTGAGCCCAGACATTTCCATATTCTGTCTCACATGTTGTCTACCTTCTGGTTTGTCTCGGTTGGTACCTTCCCCCAGAAGATTCTCCTGCTCTCCTTTCATACCACCAGTTATCTTCTCCCGTCTCACCAACGGCCTCCTTCTAGCCATCTCCTCTTTCCCCTCCTCTTGGATTCTACTTCACAGCCAAAACAATGATCAAATAAACTACACTGTATATAGAAAAGCTGTGTTTTTTTCTCTCATTATTTTAGCATGCAACCATCAATGTGTTATGCATGTTTGTACTGCATATGGTAATACACTGAGAATTTACAAAACACAATGAAATAACGATAACGATACAGAGTCTTACGCACAACTCAGTTACGTCTGGTTGAAATATAAGGTCAGAATTTGCATTGTGTGGAGGTGATAAAAATGGCATTTCTTTTATGCAGGTATTTTAGCATATAAAGAATATATACTGTATATGTTCACAAACATACACCAATCAGCCATAACATTATGACCACCTGCCTAATTGTGTAGGTCCCCCTAACAGCCCCGACACGTCGAGGCACAGGCACCACTAGACCTCTGAAGGTGTGCTGTGGCCTCTGGCACCAAGACGTTAGATCCTTTAAGTCCTGTAAGTTGTGAGGTGGGGCCTTGTGGATTTGTGTTGTCCAGCACATCCCACAGATGCTCGGTTGGTTTGAAGTCGTTGTTGTGTTCCTCAAATCATTCCTGAACCATTTTTGCTTTGTGGCAGGGTGCATTATCCTGCTGAAAGAAGCCAATGCCATCGGGGAATACCGTCTCCATGAAAGGGTGCACATGGTCTGCAACAATGCTTAGGTAGGTGGTGCGTGTCAAAGTAACATCCACATGAAGGGCAGGACCCAAGGTTTCCCAGCAAAACATTGCCCATAGTGCATCCTGGTACCATGTGTTCCCCAGGTAAGTGACGCACACGCACACCCAGCCATCCACGTGATCTAAAAGAAAACGTGATTCATCAGACCAGGCAACCTTCTTCCATTGCTCTGTGGTCCAGTTCTGATGCTCACGTGCCCATTGTAGGCGCTTTTGGCAGTGGAGAGGGGTCAGCATGGGCACGTTGACTGGTCTGCGGCAATGCCGCCCTATACGTTACAAACTGTGATGCACTGTGTGTTCTGACACCTTTCTATCAGAACCAGCATTCATTTTTCAGCAATTTGAGCTGTGTGAGGCCTCAGCAAGGCATGTGAATAAACATAACGATGTCGCACAGAAGTTAACCGCCTCTCTGTTGCTCAGATTCATTTCAGTTTAGGATGCTATATTGGAGGTGAATGGAACATAAATATTGCCAATGCATTTCAATTCTATATGAATTTCATCATAAAAGTATCTCACTCAACCTCTTTGTGTATTTCTCTTCTACCATCTCTCTCTTTCCCATTCTTTTCTCTCATATCTTCTCATGTCTTCCTCTCCCTCTGCCTGGTTCCATTTCAAGAACTCACTGGAATATATTCCTACTTATTGTGAACCCTGTGCTGCACCTTGGAGCCCTGCAGTCCCAGCTACAAGTGAAAGGCAGAAACTCCCGCCATCTCAAATCAATTGCAGGTCTGGCGATGAAGTGCATTTCTCTTACACCCCTGGGTTTGTTTGAGGTAGTGTTTTGATATGCTGAGCATGAGATGACATGGGGTGGACGCAGGCGTTCTCTAATCAAATCAAACCCTCCATCTGAACCTCTTTCTCTTCTGTCAGTTTTGCTAGCTTGGGTTTGGCTGTAGCCGTGATACTGCATGTCTCATTCTGGCTGTTCGTCTTTGTGTGGGAAAGATCATTGCGTCGAACGTACTGAAATTTTGTTGGTTACTAAACCAACTGATAAATGGGCTTACCCTATGTACAGTAATATGCCTGGAGAACATTTGTGTATCATTCTAATTGTCCATAGATTGGTCCACGGTGAAATCAACCATCTGAAGACTCCCACGATCAAGTCAGTACAGCAAGAGCCATAACTGTTGAGACATCTTTAATATATTAATTGTTTAATAGATGTATTTTGATTGCTTATCTTAATTCCACCAATTTTCACCGCAGGGATAGAAGTTGACTATTAAAGACCCTACCTAGGTTTGTATGCTTACAGATGGCAAGACAGTATCTGTGCAAATGTTTAACTACAGATACTTTTTTAATGCTGATTTTGGCTAAATCCATTTTGCAGTGCCCCACTGCTTCTGTCCTAAGCCCAAGCAGCAAAACTGTTAATGTACACATTAACAGGAAGTGGAGCCTGGGAAAAGACCATTTAGCACGGGAAAAGACCATTTAGCAGGACATCATCAGGGCAACATCCTTAGCGTTTCTTTAATTCAGTAGCGACTTTAAATATTATTTGGTTATGTATTTATATTTCCATTAATATGTATGTACTGTGAAATGCTTATTGTAAATTGTTGTAGTTGTTACGTCAGTATTAGTCCTCTTCTGTTTTCTTTTTGGTTTGCCTAGCCAAACTGTATTTTTCCCCATGTCTCAGTCTTGTTAGGTCAGGGTTGTGTTCAGTTCTTATGTTGCGTTGTAATTTTAGTTGACTACATTTTGTTTTTGGGCCCAACTTTAGTATTGATTTACTAGGAATTGTTTCAAAATGTTTGGGGTTTATTACCCATCCTCCTGTGTATATAATTTTGGATAGTAAAGTTTTTTCCACACCTTCGATTCCCTGTGTTTTTGGCTTTGTCTCTCACAGAGAGCCTGTTGCGTGCTACGCTACAAAAATAACAATTCATAATAACAAATGCTTATTTATCATCTTGGACCAGGTCGCCTACCACTTTCCTAACACTGAGTTAACCAGAACTGACTTTTATGCTTTAGAAATGGAAATCATGGATGTTTTCACCTATTTTGTTTGTTATCTTTGCTTATCATGACATTGCACATAAGGCTGAAAAGACAGCTGTGTTTATTTTCCCACACTGACTTACACAGGCGATGTGTGAGAGACTTGTTCAGCCACCTGGCCTGATGACCCAAAATCCATCAGCACACATTCTCCCCATGGCTTTGTAGTGGAATAACAGTCTTCTCGGCTTTACTCTAACATGGAGTTTGTCTTTTTTGTTATTCTGTTCTAGAGAATCAAATCACCACTTTTATATATTTTAAGCCAATATGGAGCTGGATCAATGCAATATTTGTATTTCTTATACTGCCACACATATTCTCACTCATGTACATTCACAATCTTAGAAAAGAGGAGGAAAGGAAGACACATGGGGGCATCCTCTGTTTCTCCTGTCAATCACTGTGGCAGGACACCAAGGTGTAGAAAGTAGTGACAGAATAATAATTCACCACACTGCAAATGTGTTAACCTGCAGCCAGGCGGAAACACACATGGTAAGGTGGTCCAATGGGCCAAAACACACATTAGTGGGCCGTTGCTTACATACAGTTTGTCTGATGCAGCACATTTCTCACATTTGCTTATGTTTGCATATGTTTGTGTGGCCTCTGGAAAACATTTAGTCAGAAAGGATACACATGAAAATGTTTGTTAGTCATTATTGATAGTCTGAAATAAATCTAGGGCTAGAAAATTCAAATTCAAAATAAACCTGAGCTAAACTGTTGATAGTGGTTTAAATGTTATTTAAGTCAGTCATAGTTGTTCTGCTGTGTGTGTGTGTGTGTGTGTGTGTGTGTGTGTGTGTGTGCGCGCGCGGGCGCGTGCGTGCCTTAGTGAAGGCTTTTGGGTCATTCATTTAATGTAATTGTAGTCTAATCAAGCTGTTATCAACTTCTTCTCAAACAAGGGTTGCGGTTTGAAACCCCAGAACCTCTTCTCCATTGAGATGGTGCTGGCCAGCTCACAGTTTACATAAACACTTTATAAATCCTCCTCTCAATGGATACACACGCATATTTTTCCATCCCCAAGGCAGTGAGTGAGGGACCCATTTATATATGAGGCATGTCTCAGGTCATGGAGGCTGTGCAACAAACCACAGCCTGCCTACAGCGGTAATACATAGAGAGAGAGAGAGAGAGAGAGAGAGAGAGAGGGAGGGAGAGGGAGAGAGTTTGTCTGGTGATCTGTCCTTGCAGTTACTGTTATTAACTTATTATGTTATGGTATTATGTTCTTTGACTCACTACCAACTAATGACCTTCAGGTACAGATTGTTAAATAAGGTTTTTTGGACAGCTGTGTGGCATTTTGAATGTTGCACTACTAAAAAGTAAAATACATTGCAGTCAGCAATGCCACAGAGAACTTTCAAATATAGAAAAAGCAAAAGCCAACAAAATATGATGAGGACAGGACAATACACGTTCCATATTTAGACAGTTGTGTCCTGCTTTTCCATAACACAGCAGGAGTTTCTCACTGTCAAACAATTACATTGAACACTAGGGCTTAAAGATGCACTCCTTGATTGTGTTATAGCGCCCCCAGAACTCACAATTACCTTTGCTTTGTTTTGCTCAGTTGTGAAAGGTGTAGGAGGGACACACACTGAGGTGTAGGAGGGACACACACTCTTTGAGTTTCAAACCAAATCAATGTTTTTGTAACCGGTTTTAACCAACAGTATAATGCCCTTTAAGCTGGCATTATACTGTAAAGAACAACTTATCAAAAGTCTTCCAAGCTATGAACGTTATGAGCTACCAGGCCCTTGTCAGCCTGACAGAAGCTGCAGAAACGTATTTCTGTAATGATCACCAATGACAGAATAATGCTTGGGAGGAAAATACTAGCTGAGTGGAGAAGTAGAAGGGCTATTTTACTGCTGCGCGGGAGACAGGAGAGTGGGATGACGATGAGAAATGGATCCTTACGGTGGATGACTTCCATATGCAACTGCTCACCTCTCAGACAGGGACCACTGGCTAGGGATCACATTCCCATCCCAAATCCCAATCCTAGACCGTCAGTGTGTGGAAAAAGCGGAACCTAAATCAGTCCTTGGGCTTATCAAAAGACAGAGATTAAAATCTTTTGGCTCTGCGACAGTCTCTCTGTGTCGAATCGGGGCGAGGAAGATTCATGGCGGTACACGACAAGGCAAGACATGAAAGGGTCGAACCAGTGATGGTTACAGTATGTATTATATGCCACATACTGCATGTATCACCTTGGTTACACATTCCACTCTATTCCAGGGGTTGGAAATTTATATCCTTTTTTGTTCTGTTAATCGTTCTATTAACTCCATGTTTACATGAGTTCTTTTGCAAACATTGTACATTGGTGTATACTGTGTGTCAGTATAATCATTATATTTTCATAAATAGTAGTTCAGCTCGTAAACTGTATGCAGTTATAGTATGCAGACAGGTGTGTGACACACTGTGAGATCACAGTGGCAATGCTCCAGCTCTGCTTGCGCCATTGGTAGTCAACATTCTTTAAACCTGTGACCAGTTTATGCAAACAGCCACTTAAAGAACACAAAGGCTGCGGGAGATATGCATTCCAGATAGTCCCTAGAAGGCCTCCGCCGTAATGGCTAGTAGCACAATGCATGTGCCAAACCAAATAGGGCTAACCTCTTTTGGCAAGCTGAACAAGTGTGTGCAAGACACACACGCAGATGTTTGTGCGGTGCATATGATACAGACAAACAAACATAAACCTTTGCTACTCCATGTAGCCAGTCTCTTGAACTGCTGCAGCCCCGCTAGAACAACAAGGCTGATTCGGTCTGTTTGGTCAGTCCACTTAAATCTCCATCATCAGAGCAGCCTAGAGCCACAGAAGAATACTATATGGGTGTTGGCACAGAAAAAATGACAGAAGGAGATAGAAAGAGTCTTTTGAAGGGGGCTGGCTAGTCCCTCACAACGTTCCATCTTCCTTCCATTCTCCTCTTCATCTGTCAGGCTAAGATAAACAACCATCTATTCTCCATCCAGGCTGTACAATATCTTCACTCTGTCCCACACTTCTCTCAGCTCCTCTGCTCACTGCAGACCTCCAGCCCTGCGTCGCTGGCTGGATGCTTTGGCAGTAGAGCACACACACGCGCACGCACGCACACAACACGCACACACACACACACACGCACACACGCACGCACACACACACACACTCTTTAACGCAGACATACGCGCGGCCACATTTCGCCCAAACAAAAGCGCAAACTCTGTATGTAATCACACGCACACAAACTTTATCACACACATTTTGCATATCAAAACAGGTGCTTGTGTGTGCGCAGTATATGCTCACACATTGTATGGGCATGCACGCACATACACACACACACACGCGCACCAACACACCATGCTGCCCGCCATCTACGATAACGAACAGCGTAATTAGAAACAGGCAAACCTAATAAGTCCCTTTCTACTGCAAATATAAAAAAAAAAAAAAAAAGAAACATTCAGAGCGAGTACGTTTTGGGGATCAGGAATATAATCTAAACCGCAACAATTTGCCAGATGAAGTAGCGTCTGGCTGACTTAATGGTAGAAAGGTGAGGTCGTTGAGCTGGGCGGGGGAAGCTCGAGCTAAAGCGAGCTTCCCCCGCTACTATGCTACAGCCCTGTGGCCAGAACCAAATGTGCTCCTCGCGTAGGCAAAACAAAGCTGTGACTTGAAACGAGATGAAAGATTGAATTCAGGTATTGGATAAGAGAAAGCCAATAGCACGCTGGGGGAATAATTAAGAGGTTAGCAAGCCTCTCGTCCACCATGATGACATTTCGAAGAGAGGTTCTAAGATGCGATTAGGAGTAATATAGTATTTTTTGCTATCATTTGTCCCCTTCCCCTCTCTCTCATTGAGGCCTCTACAGTTCAACAGTGTGTTACGTCTTTTTTTTGGCACAGCTCCATTTTGTGAAAGAAAAGCGCAGGCAAGCTGATGCTGGGTTTATGGGCTCAGTCAGTGCAGCCCAGTCTCTATTTGGTCCCGTATCATAGTGACGGCCCTATCTTCATCATCTCTATTGGACTTGACGGGGATATCCTCTACAGTCCTAATGGCTCCAACCAGTATTATTATAATACTACCTTCTCAAGTACGATGGCTTACTGGAATCTGTCCGTCTGTCTGACTGTCTTTGTGTTTCTCTCTCTCTCTCTCTCTCTCTCTCTCTCTCTCTCTCTCTCTCTCTCTCTCTCACCTCTGTCTCTAAATCCTCTCATTTTCAGCTGACCTTATGTTATAATATTGCCCTGGTGTAATAATGGAACTGGAACAGCACTGTGGCATTTTATGAAGCACAGCTTTAGGTGAAATCTGTGTAATGTCTACATGGCATCGCAAAGGAGAGTTTGCAGGAATTTGAAATATAACGGGGGGTAAAATAGCAGGGCAAACATTGCATTGACGGGGTGTGTGCATGCGTGTGTCCTAGGAGTCCTTCATTTCACTGCATGCATGCCGCACTACTGCTCTTTTACTAAGTAAAATATTTTTATTTGGTCAGATGTTAAGAAATGTACGACATTTTACTCTTTTTACTCTTTTTCCAGGTGTTCAAAAATCAAAAGGTTACTAGCTGCAACTGTTACAACAGGATATCCAAGTCAGAAAAGAGGAGAAGAAGCAAAATGAATGCATTTTGGAAAACCAGTGTCACTGTCTGTGGTTTGATGATCTCCCATTTCCCTCCATCACATATCTGGCATGTCTCCTTCACACTGCCTGTCCCATCTCCAGTCCTTATGTCCTAGGCAGAGATATATACGATGGCTAGGTGTAATTTCACTCCCAACTATGAAACGCACAGCAGGGCTTTCTACTGCTAGCATTGGTTTATTTGACAGAAAGCATCCCGGTTCATCTGATCTTCAGACAATGTCAAAAGTGTTTTAGAGGCAGATCTCTGGCTGCTTTATACCACATAAAGTCTAGTTTAGTCCACAGTGGCCTAGCATACAGTATATAATTGAATTCCTGGGACAGGTTTTAGAGGACCTTTGAAATGGAAGACATGTACACTTATAAAATAGCAGGTCAAAAATATAATACATTACATTCCACCTTTTTTATCCAAACCTCTTTTCAGTCTGGTCAGTGCATACATTTGAATGTGTTCCCACTGTGAACACATTCCCTGTTATTTGCTGCATTCGGTTTGATTGCTGTTTTGGCTTCTCACAAGCCCTATATACACACATACACCAATAGATATACCAATAGATACGTTAATATTGTCTTTGGCAGGATTATCAAATAGGGGCCACTCAGCAGTAGAGTCTGCCGCAGAAATCACAAAATCCTCCACCAAGAAATATAATTTTTTATATATAATTAGCTTCAATGACCACCCACAGCAATCCAGTTGACACATTTTGTTAACATTCATACGCCAAAGGCACAGTCGAATACGCCAGTTGAAATGGCCCACTCAGCATTTGAGAAACTCAGCAGTACCAAACATGGTGGACTAATGGGACAGCTGCCCCTGCTGTCTTTCAGGGGCAGCTGTCACAGGTCTCACAGGCAATAGATGAATAATATAAAAACACAACATTGTGGCCAACTAGTAACACTCATCGTATGGTTCCACTTTGACCATGATTGTGTTCCTCTTTATTATTCAAACGGAGCCGCACCACTGGCCAACACTTGTAGCAAATTTCTTCCATGTGCTTCTGATTGCCCTAGCAGAGGTATTTAACACAAGGTGAAGTCATTAGCACGTATTGTCAGATGTGGAGCCAGCTACCTCTGAGTTTACGTCCTGGACAACAGTATATGTTAAGAGACCATGTGACGACATATAACACAGTAACGCAATATCCACATTCAAGGTTCTTTTTAAGCAATATTGGCCTTCATAAATAAACCACCTATTATTCAATATCCTTAGAATGGAGTTAGAGGAAGTATTATCATGAAGCGCTTATTATCAACTTTACTTAATAGTCTTAAACAAGCGTGTCACTGATAAAATATTGTTCCCTTTTTGACTCAACCTGACATGGACTGTGCAATGTCGCCTTCTGCTGGTCAACTGTGAGTATTACACACTCAAACTCAAGTGATACTCAAAGCTCATGGCTGTTATGCTGTAACATGGCTTGTTTAATACAATACAATACAAATACAAATAAATTAAATCTGTACCATCTATTGATTAAGAGCTGAAAAGAATAAAAACAACTACCGGTAATATAGCAATACTGTAACAGCAGTGGGTGTACAAAGACCTCCATATGACTTCAAACCTCAAACCACTTCTTCAATTGTGTTTCTATGAAAACAAGCTAAATATAACATAATCAACCAATTAAAAGAAAGTAATAAGAATACAGTGAAATATGAAATAGTAAAATGATAAACTACAAAAAATATGATATATAAATATATAATTATGAGAATATGAATGTGATTTCTATATCTGAGTTATGTGGTGACACAGTTCTCTGTAATACAACGTGGGTATCCCCCACCTTAAACATAAGCCTTAACCGTATTGTCTTGTGAAGCTCTATACGTGGCCCATGGTAGGCCTACACGTCTAAGGGCTATCTGTGATCAGCACATGGAAAGTGTAAACATTCGAGGCTAGCCCGCACACACTGGAGATTGCCTATAGCCACATTGGCAAACTGCCACACACAGACATACACTTGACAAAGCATTTTCGGATAAAGACTCGCACCATACGCATGTTTGGATGGAGTAAAATGTATTACAAGTAGACTACCTCTAGCTTGTGTAGTTTTTGATTTATTATTATTATTAACACGGGTTTGCATTAAAGTAGGCTATTTTTTGCATATAAATACACACATCTATAATCAGAGCGAAAACATATGCGAAAATTGGGCCATAACGCAGGGACATAGCCTATAGCAGGCATGAGTAATTGTTCCTAAATGAGGGGATCATCATTTCGTTTTGATGGACGAAATTTGATTAACAATTGGGATCAGAAAGTGTTGTTGATCAGCAAGACCTGATGACCTTACGAATTTGATCCCTTTTGTTTCCTCCCTATTGTGAGTGACGGAAGATTATTCGAAATTCTTTTTAACATCTGACTAAACACATCATCTGATTTCGGTGTAACACCTACGATGCAACTCTGACTCATTCTACAAACACTAGCCTTAAACGGAGGACCCCCCACCCACCCACCCACACACACACCCACACACACACACACACACACACACACACACACGCCCTCGGTGCCATGGACACCGAGGGCCTGGGACGTTTTGTGGGTACGCACACATAGAAAGCAGACCTGCACCCCGTTTCATTTGCGTCATAGCATGGTTGTTCGTTTGCTCTCGTGCCTGCGAGCTCCAACTGGCCTCATACTGATAACGGTCTACCGATGTGTGAAATCCAATTAGACAAACCTCAACAAAACAGTCCCGCAAGTTCATAATGCGAACACGTCATCGATGTGTTAGTCTAACTCTTTTCAGCGTGCGCCTCAATAGCGAATAAATACACCAAATAGCAATGTGTCGCTGACCTGACCAGGATTTCTCAACTTGGTCTAAACAGATCATTTGTTTTTTTCCCGTGTGTGTTTGGATTATTGTGAGTTTTGGGCTATTTACACCTTTTACAAATGCAAATGGATTTTTTATAGGCTTAATGTAGCATTAATCCATCATCAATCACTCCTCAATCATCACATGGTGTTAGCTGAATACAGGGACGACCTGCCATCAAAGCCACTGGTCGTCTTATCACCGCCTGGCTCTCAGGTGCAGAGCTCACTCCAGTCTCACTAACATGACACAGCAAGGTGTGCGCGTCTGGATCATGGTCGCTCTCCAGCTCAGATGCGTCTCTCTAGTTGCCGTCCCGTACGAGAACACATTCAGGAAAGTAGACACGAAGGAGACTTATTTGGGCCCCACGATCACCGTGAAAAAGAAGCTTGACGATTTGTTCAACCAGAAGACGATGGTGTCTCCCCACAAGAAGGCACCTCAGTTCATGCTGGATCTGTTTAATGTAGTATCAAACGCCAACGGGATTCCCAAGAGCCAGAAGGATATTCTGGAGGGGAACATAGTGAGGAGCTTCGAGGATAAAGGTATGTATCTTCCCCTTGTCTAAAATGCCTTAAAACTAACAATAATCACAGTTTAATGTTGCCACCATTTAGCCTGCTGTATGTCGGATTGATTAGTGTGCGTAATTGTTGTCTGAACGCAAAGTGGCGCACAAATATGCGCGGCTGAGGTCAACGTTAAATTGGAATCTGTAACGAGTTTTCCTTTGCTTTCTGCATGCAGGTCACAGCAGAGAGAGATTTCACTATTTTAACCTGTCATCATTTGGTAAAGAGGAGAGAATGATTAAGGCGGAATTCCGCTGGTTCAGACAGAAACAGAGACATTACCTGAAGTCACACGGCCCTCATTTCTACAAGGTGAGTTTCATCATGAAATCATGAAATCATAATATTTCATGTTAGATTTATGCGATAAGTGTTTATTATGGTCACTAACACGTGCCTTGTGTAATATTTAGGTGGACCTGTACGAGGTGTTAGACAGTCGAGTAATGCCTTGGAGAGGAAATCTGATCACCTCCAGGCTGGTGCCGCTCTACACCCAAGGATGGGAGGTGTTCAACGTCACTCAAACGGTATGTCCCTTAACGATTTTATTTACCCTCCAAAAAGGCCGCAATATGTCCACGTTTAGCGTGTGTCTGTGTGTGTGCGCGCGCGCGCGCGTGTTCGTGTGTATCGTAAAGTATATTGTAATTATTTATTATAGCCGACACCTGCAGTGTTACTTCTTATCAACGTTGTAAATCGTTGGTACTGTATTTTCAGGTGTCCAGGTGGATTCAGAACAGCGAGGTGAACAACGGCATCCTCGTGGTCATCACTCTGCCTTCGGAAATTTGGTTGGAGTCGCTCGTGAAGCAGAGCGGAGACACAGCGGACAGAGACGCGTACCTGGTCATATTCTCGGACGATGCGAGCACGGACAGCGCGGCCAATATATCGCTCAGTCTAGGTACGAACACTGTGTTGGTTGTATTTATGTGGTAGGCTAGTATACAACTACATCCTAGCCTACAATAGTTTATTGGTTTGTTGGGTCTCAAACTCAAGCGTGATGCTATTTGGTAATGCCTATTCTAACCAACGCCCTCTTTCTCCTGTCTATAGAACGTGTTAAACCTACCGCCGCACCTGCGACTCCTGAGATAATCGACAACCGCAACAGGAGGCGGCGCGCAGCACCGAGTTTTTTCCGCGGGCGCCCGCAGCCGTGTCAGCGGCTTCCCCTCTTTGTTGACTTCGAGGAGATCGGTTGGACCGGCTGGATCATCTCCCCTCGCGGCTACAACGCCTACCACTGCACAGGCTCCTGTCCGTTCCCGCTGGGGGAAAGCCTGCGCGCCACAAACCACGCCACCGTGCAGTCCATCATGCACGCGCTTAAGCTTTCCAGCGATGTGGGGTCGCCATGCTGCGTCCCGGACAAGCTGCAGTCCATCAGTTTGTTGTATTTCGACGACGAGGAGAACGTGGTGTTGAAGCAGTACGACGACATGGTGGCGGTTAGTTGTGGCTGTCACTGAAAACGCGCTTTTGGACGTCTTTTAGAGAATGGAGAGACAACGTTTTGTCTGACTTTATTGAAATAGGCCTATTGTATTTTTGTTAAAAGGTGTTTAAATATTGTACTATTTTGAAAAATAATAAATCTTTAAAAGCCTATGAGCCTTTTTTCCGCCTGAGCCACTCAGAACGAGGATAACCAATATAGGCGGTAAATGTTGAGTGAAGAATTGAGTGTATGTTCTTAGTTGAACGTGTGCACAATATAGCATTTGTCTACTCATTGATAAAAAAAATTGACAACATTTATTGTATGACCATTTTTAATTCTGATTAAAAACACCCAAAAATCTGAGACACGGCATATTATTACCTCCCATGTCTCTTTAATGATAAGGGTCCACATGTTATCCTCCCAAATATTTACATGTACCACTTCACACCATAAAACACACCTTCTCCGATGACAGCACATTCAAGTGACACTGTCCAAATAAATACAATTCATTGACAAATAATACAGTTTATAGGCGGATTGACGACTGATAGGCTATTGTGAAGAATGAGGCAGTAGCCAATTTTAACAACCGTTATAGTTTTTATTGGAATGGATCACAGACACTGTACAGCCCTGCTTTATTCTACTTGTCAAATGCAAAACTAAATCTAATTCTTTATAATGATAAACAGATTATAACTCATATTCTGCATATGCATATTGCCACTTGCACCGTCGTATAGTATAGCCTTTAAGGTATACCCTATTGTACATTAAGCTTGTGCATGCAACAGTTATACTTGTGTGGAAAATGAATTCAAATCAACACCAAAATCATTTGCTCAGGCTATATTTTTAGTAAAGTGTATTTTGTGCAATGCTTCTATAGGACTGCCAACTCACATGAAAGTATTAAGGCAACTCAATCTTGCGTTAAAGAAAACCTACAATATCTGAAAACATGTGAAAAGACAAAGAACTTACAACCAAGTATAATAAACTCTCAACATTTATAATAATTCCTTAACATTTACATTCAGCCCTTTTCTCTGTTGACACGTAAAATAAAATCCCTGATATCACACTCAGCAAATGTGTAGTCATTCATAATTCACACTTTTCCCTCAGTTCCTTCATGGTGTTTCCGTACTAAGGGGCCTAACCAGCTCTCATTAAGCATGTAAAAAAAATATCACATTTATTAACCACGTATAAAAGCCCTTCTCCAACAACATAACACATCAGCTTGCACAATCCAGCTCCTCTGTGCCCAAGAATTCTCCAAGCATGTGGTTGTGTTGACTGTAGACCGGCTCTAAGTATGGATGGTTTTCCTGACTGTACCTCACTCTCTCTAACTGTCTCTTCTGAAAATCCCCCTGCTCAATATGAGAGGCCTGGATGGAAGACAATGGGACAGGGACAAATCCATGGTAAACAACCAGTGGGGTGTTCAACACCTCCATGGCCGAGGCCTGAGAAACAGTGCCCTCCGGTGGCTGGACTGGAAGTTGCACGTAGCTCTGTGTCTCAGGATCAAAGAAGGTTTTGGTCTTGACCTGGACAGGCAAGTCTACAAAAAAGTACTGTCCCGAGTCTGGATCCTGGAGGAGTTTGCGCTGGGTCATCGGGAAAGACTGAGTAACGATGGTGTGTTCAATGCTCGACTGGCGGGAGATCTGGCTTGTGTGGCTCGACTGCCGAGAGAGACTGCAGGGGTGCGAAATCTCACTTGGGTATGTGTCGATGCTGTGACTCCTTTTCACTGTATGATCTCTTGTATCCCTGCGTTTGGCTCGGCCTCTCTGTTGCAGTTCATCCCCGATGGATCTCTCAAAATGCTGACTCCTCGGGTCAAGTTTGTCATTGACTGACGTGGCCACGCCTCTGCCCTGCCTCTGCTCTGCTTTATCCATGACATATCTATCGATGCTTTGGGATCGCTGGAGCTGCCTGTCTGACTTGGGCCTCTCGCTAACGTGCGTTTTGTACACAGGTACATTACTGATGACCCTGTCACTGCTGTAGTGTCTGTGCTCAGACTTGTCTCGTGTGTGTCTGTCATTTCTGCGGCCCTGGCGTTCTTCTGAAGCTCGTGAAAGGATTTCATTGTGGTGACCATTGCTTACTGCCCTGTCGCTACTGTGCCTTCCAGTCTGACCCCCGAGGTCTGGTCCGTCGCGATGTTTTTTTCTGCTGTGGTCTCTTGTTTCATGATGCTGCGGTTCACTCCTGTCCCTGCTGTGCTTTACACTGGGATGGGAACTTTCCTCCAGCCTCTCCCTGCGCTTTTCCTCACTGCTGCGGCTATGTTTTTCAGTACATCTACCACTTCCCGTGCTTTTGTGCTCTGAACTGTCACTCCGGTGTTTTTCTGCACTGTGTTTGCTAGTGCTGCGAGAGGACTTGGATGATGCCTGGGATTCCTCCTTTCTTATCCTTCTGTTGGTAAGTTTCATGGCTTTCAGAAGCGCCTTCTCAGATTTGGGTAGAACGGCAGGTGGTTTTGGTACCCCGCTTTGGCTGTCATTTCCGCTGCAGGTTGAACCAGACCTCTCACTGGGGACCTTCAACACCTCATTTCCATCCACCATGGCTGCGGTGCTAGAAGACATCTCCTCTGCAGGGTCTGTTATGCTTGTTCCTTCAGAGGAAGGACTTACCCCGAAGTTTTCATCTTCCTGTGGGACAGTTAGCAATGCTCCAAACTGGCTTTTTTTTGGGTTTTCACTTTGGAGGATTGGAGGAGAGAGTGTTGTGAGCAGAGAGAGCTCAGATAGTGTTTCTGTGTGTGCCATCGTGATCTCAACATTTTCATTATGTAACTCTTCCCCTGTGTCTGGACCAATAACCTTCTCTTGTGGTGACCACGGCTGCACAGGGTTGCTACCGAAGGTGTTGTCTTTGACCTTGAATAAAGCAGGGATCCCCAGAGTGGGTGAGAAGGTGTTAAAAGGCGACATTTGTGTTTGATTGCTGGTGTTGGCGGTACAGCTGTGGCTTGTAACTTTGTCCATAGTTTCACTGCTCTCCTTTGAAGGCACCTTGCTCGGTCTGTGAGGCGATTGTACTGGTCGCTTGTCAACTTCTGTTTCACTTTCGTTATCACTTACAGAATAACGTTCAGTTTTTTCCATCTCCGAATCCTTTTTCAGCGTTTCTGAAAGACTCACAGTCTCTGCGTCAACCTCCTCCAACTCCCCAATCAAATTCTCCAATGAGTGGTAGACATTTGAATCTGTTTCAGTGTTTCTGTGAAATGCACTTTCCGCTGAGAAATAGGACGATTTGGAGGACAGGCTAGCTTGATCGGGTGGACTTTGATTGACACCATTCATTAACAATAAGGGTGATACTATTGTCTTAGGGATTTCACTGATTGCTTCTTCGTCTAAATAATTTCTTTCTTCACTAGGGCTATTTATTTTCTGTTCTAATATGAGGTTTTTAGTTACTGTGTCATCTTTATTAATAATCTTTCCTTGGTTTGATAGCTCTGGTGGGATTAAATGATCTGGCTTTAAAGGTGCCCGACGCTTTACCTTACGTTTATCCTGCTGCTCTGAATATATGTTTTCTGTTGTAGCTTCACTTAAAGGACTTAGGCTATTGTCCTTGATATTTGCTTTCATTTCATTTCCTTTGTATTGTCTTGGCAATAAAGACAGAGTTTGTTGTTTTGGGGAAACAGCCAGTTCAGATACATGTGGATGTGTTATATTTGTATTTACCATGTCACTATCTTGTTGCTGTTTAACTAAATCTGTACTTTCTATCTCTATTACAAAGTGCCCCTCGGTTTTATTATTTTGACTGTCATTAGTGGGGGCTTCCTCTATGGTAGTCTTTACACTTCCTGTCTCATTTGTACCAATCTCATCTCTCTTAATTATTCCTTTCTTGCTCCTAGGGGGAACATCTGGAACATCTCCGTTTCGCCTGTCTCCATGTTCATTCAACAGATGTTCTGCACTTTCGTCAGACAACTGTCTGGCTATATTGCTCTTATTCTCTTCTTCTGATTTAGAGGTGGAACTACGATGATCAAATTCATTACCTCTGTCCATCTCTGGCAGTGCTACCTTATTTCCCAACCTGTGCATTTCACCCAATATATCTTTGGTATGTAATAGAAGAGATCTTAGATGCCCAGGCCTCTCTGTCATCTCTCTCTGTGCAGATATGCTGCCATACTGTCTGTCCCCAGTCTCTATAGAAGAATCAAGAGTAGCGTTCTTATGTCTCTGTGCTCTTGTTGTGTGGCCTTCCTCACCAGTGCTCTCCTCAGAAAATAGACTGTCATCCTTCTCGCTTACACATCTATTCTTTAGCCTTTCTGATATGATCTCCTCAAGTGCCATCTTTGCTTTGTCGTAATTGTCATTAATAAGTGCTTTGTTTACCACGACATTGCTGTCTATCTTAGTGAAGATCTCTTGTTTACTCTGCTCCTGTTCTTTCTTTACAAACACGTCCCTCTTAGCTAGTGTGTTTCCTCTCATTGACAGCATACCCCTCTTAATATTTCTGAGTTCCCTTGAGATCAAATCATTCTTAGCCTTCGCCTCCTCTTCTATGTTAATCAACCCTACTTTGTTCTTGGCTTTCTCAATAATACGATCGCCTAGCCTAGCCCTCTCCAGTTCTTTTAGGGCCTGTAAATCATTTATGATATGCTCACTATCTGTTATTTCTCTTGGTGACATCAGCCCTTCATGCTTGCCATCACTCATGTTTACTTTAGGATCACTTTCCTCAAACTTCACTTGCTGCTCATCTTCTTTCACTGCATGTCTTTGACTTTTGATGTAATTGTTCTGTCTGGCTGAAAATATATGTTTGCGCCTGCCTTGTGTCCTGAGAGGCTCATTCTCATTCTGTTTTTGTAATGAGTCTTGTGACGAATCATGTTCAGTGTTGCTCAAGTCTTTCTTCTTGGGTCTGTCCTCACTTGATATTTGCTGTTTGTCAAGAGCATGCTGAATATCAGATTTAGCAAAGTTTCTTTTTGGCACTGGTGGGGGCTCTTTTTTGACATTGCTAGCTGTTGAATCTGTGGATTGTGTACTGTTTGGAGAACAAAGGCTGTTTCTTTCTATTTCTGAGTCAGCTTTATTATTATTAATTATTTCTTTTGAATCAAGAAAATCGCTGTCTGAAATTGGCATTTTGAGGCCTTCTGACTGGGTTACAGACAGAGCTTTGTTTTTGGCTGCATTAATGGCCTCCCTTGCTGCCCTGATCACATCCATTGTACTTAAAGGCTGCCCATTGAGTTCATTTTCCTTGGAAAGAACAGGCTCTATTTTGAGGTGGTTTTCTTTTGTGCAGCTTACATGTCTATTATCAGCTACATTTGGTGATCTATTGTCGACTGATAGATTTGGTGAAAATTTCTCTTTCACCAACAGATGGGTTGAAATTCCTTTTTTACTCGATGCTACATGTGTTAATAGTCCATTGTTGACAGATTTTGGCAGATGTGGTGAATGTCCTGTGCTGGCGATTACAGCTGTTTTTTCCTCTGTTGGGGAGTCTTTTTTTCTGCTATCAGTGCAGTCCAGTGGGGCTAGGTGATGATTCATCTCATTTTCAACACGGATGGCTTTCTTGTACAAATTTAGAGATGGATAGTTTGGCTTGTTAGCTATTGGGCTCTTGTTCTTATTTGAATGTATTAAGGGGGTCGTATGATTTTCATCTCCAAGACTTCTGCTACCCGCAGCCTCTCTCTTGGTTTGCAACAGATTTGATATCAAATAATCATCAGATGTTGATATATCTGCATCATATTTCTTAAGACCAACAGTTGGTGTGTTAACCGGTTCTTGATTGGGACTACAAATTGTCTGTATATCTTTTAAAATAGCAGGAGTGCTGAAACCAGAAGCATTCCCTTCGGAGTCAGCCTGTGTGTATTTACCATAATCTAGTCTTGGAGACTGGGTCCCACAATTGGCCAGTTCTGAGGTTTTGAATTTAGGTGGGCTGTAACGGCTTTTAACTCTCTTCCTGTTGTCTTTGAGATTAAACAGGATGCTAGAAGCCAGGGATTTGTAGCTGTCCCGTTTAACTGGAGGTTCAGGGGTCAATTTGGCCTCAGACTCTGGTCTGAGAGGGAGGTCAAGGACTGAGGGGGAGAGGAACGCTTGGAGGACCTCAGAGGTTTCTGTGGGTTGTCTGGAGGGAATTAAGGGAGTCATCAGCTGGCAGATGCTAAATGGAGTAGAGGCCAAAGAGTTGACCTCCTCAACTGCTTTTACCTCTATAGACCTAGCTTCTCTTTTGACGGGTACCGCTTTTAACCTGTTGTTCAGTTGAGGTGCAGTTATTCGACACTGATTAACTGGAACAGCACTTTTTGCCCTGGACCTGTTCCGCCTCCAGGGGGCAGCATTATCATCACCTCCTTCTGAAGCGCACCTCTGCTCAGCAGAAATAGCCGAGGGCTTTGGCAGGACCTTGGGAGGTGGAGGTGGGGGAGCTGGTTTAGGGGGAGGGGGTGGAGGGGTCTCAACTGTAGCATGCTGGCATGGCTGAGATTCATCTTTATGCAGAGTCTCTATTCTGTGTGCCTCAGCCAGCTCTTTGTAAAGTGGTGAGTCATACCATTTGGGGATGTTATCTGTGGGGAGGATAGAGGAGACAAGGTCCTCTTGACTGAATGTGAACCTGTTAAAATCTCTCCACGCCTGGAAAGGGCTGAATTCACTGTGAAGAAAAAAGTTTTTGATGTTCAGTTTTCTTAGTTTGACAGTGGATTTCCCATTTTTGATTTTGGACGATTTCCCCGGTGGTGGGACAGCGTCTTTCCATGTTTTCTTACCCAACCCATCGCCAGGAGGGTGGCGATGTTGATCCTTTTGATGAAAATGTCCATCAGCGAGATTGTTGTGATAATCCGAGGAGAATTCTGACAGTTCTCTTTGGATGCTGCGGAGTGCTGTTTTGTCCCACGATTCCCCATTAGAGTCTTTTGTATCTCCATTTTTGATCAGCATCCCCTCACAGCTTCCCTCTGTGGCACCGAGTGCTTTGAGAAAAGACGACACCTGGGTCATGTTCTTCTGGTGCTGTTGTTTCCACGACACTGTCTCATTTGTGCCGTTTAAGCTATGCGGCTGTGTTTTAGTTTCCCTATGGCGTGTCTTTCTCGGAGGTTCCTCCGCTAAAGGCTTGTGGCAACTGAAAGGCGAGTAACAGTACGAGAACTCGTCGTTGTAAACGGCATCGTCCCCGATGCAGAGACTCCGGAAGGCTCGGTCGGTGAGTGTGCTGACCTCGCGGTCCGTTTCGTCCATGAGGAGCTCAGTGAAGCCGTTGGGGAATCGGTGGTGCAGCATGCCGCCCGACCGGTGGCTCGCGTGGCGCTTCTCCACACAGCTCATGGTGTCGATGCCCGTCTGTCCGTGCAACGAAGCGGCTCGTGCATCACCCGTCTCACTTCCTTCTCAGGGGCTGCAGCTGTGGAGCCCCTGAGATTACTGCCAGCTCAGGTTGCCGCCTGTAAAGTGCTCTGGATATGTCAGCTCCCTAAAAAAGAGAAACATTGGCACGAGGGTAAGGGAGATACATACAGCATCGTGTATGTGTACACAAACATGGTGTTAAAGTGTTAAATCATTGTCTAATTACTTGTTAATACTGTCATGACAAATAGTATGCAAAAGGTGCAAATATGTGTGTGTACAGTATATGTTAAGCCATCCATTAAATTGGTATTCTGCTGCTTTTGAGGTTTGCTTATTATGTGGAAAATGTCACTTTATAAGGCTTGATGGAAATTCATTCATGTCATTCCTAGAACAACGTTTATACTTATCACACATCATTACTATATATGACTACTGTTTAAACTCTGCAGCCTACTGTTCTGGTGACCTTTGTGTACATAACGTGCAGACCTCGGCCACATGCTGTCTCTGTGCATGGCAGAATAACACACCATACCATCCACTTGGGGTATTTTAAGCACCAGACTTGAAGCTGTGACCACCGACCAGTTTGATGAGGGGAAGTTATGGCAGAGGCTACAACTCCATATAGGTACAATAAAGGAATAACTTCAAATGAAAACTTGAGAAGACAGCTACGCCTTTTGCTAATGTCTGTGTAATGCCAGTGGGGGAGCTGATCTCTATCTGAACATCTTAATATGATGATAATTGAATTGTGTAATGGGTTTGTTTTTATCTAAAACAAATCTCACTCTAAAGCGTTATTACATTAACTGTGCTATGAGGCTCATACCACAGAGCAGTGGAAACACTGTATATCATCCCATCATTCACAGTGTGCTAGCAGCAGCTGCGCAAGCTTACTTGAGCTATCTGGGTGAGGGCTTAGAATAGCTCATTAACCCATTTATATAGCCTGACCTCGGAGCTCAGCCATTGACATGACAGTCAAGCACACTTCTTTCCCACACAACAAGAACGCTCCTTAAAAGCTGAGTGAGATGACTATAAACAAGCCATTCTGTAGCCTATATCATAGTAGGCTATGTGGAGGTGCAGGCTCCAATAGTCCTATACAGTCTTGAACAGAAAGTTAGCCAGCATCTTTGGATTAGTCTGAGGGCAACCTAAACATATTAGGTACATGGTCAATGTGGAAGGGAATACTGAAGCTGTCCGTGAACTGAATCCAATTAGAAAAACGCTGTTCTAATGATGCATCTATCTCCTCATGAGGATTTTTCCTAAACTATACTATGCAGATCTTAGTTTACTAGAACCCAGTGACTTTACTGTAGCCTATTACTGTATGTAAAATGATTCAGTCACCATAAAAGATGCTTTGGCTTCCCAGCAGACTTTGGCTGCATAGTTACTTTCCAGCATAACCTGATATGAGTTAACAACCAAGGTACTTTCCCCCGCATCTGTTAGTGTATTTATACACAGTGAGTTAGCCCACCCAACACTCCAAGCTAACAGGGTAACCCAGTTAATCAGTAACTAATATTAGTCCCAAACATAATAAAAACATATATATTAGCCCTATACACGTGATAGTAGTAAAAGTATTTATTTGACAACATTACAGTGATCCACTTAAGTGATTTACTCACTTGCACTTTACGTGCATACAGTAGGCCTATGTAGACTACTGTACTTACACATCACTTGAATTATGGCCTGTGGTTGTTATTGGTTATGTTCACAGCAGAGGATGTACAGCACAATGAACATATAGATTCCTTTCTATGTGCCTTCTGCACATATATATACTGGCCCCTCACCTTGCGGATATGTCTTCATTGTTGTACAAGTCCAACCAAGTCTTCTGTCATGCGAAAATCTTTAGCAAAATATTATATCCATGTAACCTGTTGAAATAAAAGAACTGTTGTTACCTCTGGATATTTAAACAACAGGGAGTTTTTCTTTTCAAATATTGAAAAACAACGAAACACACCGCACTGACTCAAGCTCTTACATCCATTTTCGACTGTAGTGTTCACAACAGACTCCTGATAGCCGGCAAAGAAGGTACCCGAAATAGACGCACAAGTCAGTGTGGCCAAACTGAGCAGTAACACGGGAGGCAGCTAGCTCGCCCACATTGGACTAATCATTGGGTGTCAAGTGGCAAGTAAAGGAAGGGCAGGTTGCATGAAATGGACACGGTCATTGGCTATTTTTGTGACCAAAGAGCATTGGCCTATAGGGTCCAACGTGTGATCTATGAAAAACCTTTGCAAAACTTAACAGGTTGTTTGTGGGAGAATTGGCTCAAGCCTTGATCCTCCTGCAGGCAAGGGCGACCGCATAATGCTTTGGGAAGAGGGATGCTTAGCAGTTGGCTAACATTGTGTCCGTGACTCATTCTGTCTTTCTCACTCAAGCAAAGTGCCTGATATAGACAGTCACCAAAGCCTACACCACAGTGCCACAGTCCCAGAGGGTCCCTCTGCCGTCAACCCTCCCAATAATAACTGGTGTATTTGGTGGGTGAGGGAGGGCCATCAGTCCAGTTCGTGCAGCCATAGTTCATGCTTTGTTTATTAGATGGTGGTGTGGTTCTAGCAGAGTGGAAGCCGGGTGGGATGCTTTTAGGAAAACTACAGCTGTTGTTGTTGAAAGGGAAGGGGCTTTTTTATTCACCGTGAGTCACGGTTGCGGGTCACACTCAGAGGTTGACCTCTGACCTTCCTAAATGGTGAAAATGGAGTGTTAGGGATTAGTATGTATATATGTAACGGAGGCCAGCGGTACAGCAAGGTGCTGCGCTGTGCAGAGTAAACCTCACTCCCCGACACCTTAAGAGACGTGTTAGTGACAGACGCTAGAGCCCATTGGGTTTTAGCCTCCCTTACTAACACGTCCACCTCCCACGCCGGGGATCCGGGTTCGAGTCCGGTGCGGGACTCGACTGGTTACATATACACACTAGAAAGAAAGGGATGTTTATTAAATTTTCTGAGGGAATCACATTTCACATATTGTTAATTGTATTTAATGCATAGAGATATAGAACAATCTGTGGAGATGTGTTTCGTGACGCCCAGGGCATCTAGGCACAGCCATGCCTATGCTCAGACCTACGCTCACTAAGGTGCTCTATTTAAACCAATCTATTTCTGTCATGTTGTATTTCATACTGTAATGTTCTGCTCCTCATCCCGCCGCACCTGCCATATCTCAGCTAATCAGCCAACTGTCAGTCTAACACCTGTTAGTAAACTAGCAGCTCGTTGGTTAGGAAAAGCCACCTCCAAAAAACACACGCAAAGATTTAGGGTAAAATAAATGGAGATGGATGGAGATCAAGAAGTCATCAAAAAGTCGAATGGGTAAAAACTGCTTTTAGAAAGTAATGTATTGCCAATTTTACGTTCACAGCAATATACAGTATGTTTGAGTTAAACTATCAATATATATATGTATATATATATATATATATATATATATATATGTGTGTGTGTATTAGCTACAGTGTCTTAATGCCAAAATTGTTGTGGAGTGATACATATAAGATAAACATTACATTTAATAAGCATATAACTTCTAAGGAAGATCATTTTACTGTCAGAATGTCGTTCTTTATTTGCTCTTTGAGTCGCTCTCTCTATTCTTGCCTACGCTGAATACAACATACCTCTCACTTTTTTGCCTCTCAACCCAGACGCCAAACTTCGCCCAGCTCTTGTGTCAACTCATCCCAGATTCGTGGATTCATGCCCCCATTCCCCAGCCAAACAACAAACCCAATCTGTAACTGGAGATCGCGGATGGCGAGAGTTGCCTCTGAAGAGCAGCAGTTTGGCATTGGGTTGGGTAGACAGACGCTGTCAGGGAGGCTGTGCATGAGACCTGTTGCCAGTCAGAGACGCAGCCAGGCAACACACACACACACGCGCGCGCGCACACACACACACACACAATCATGTATGCACGCACACACATAAAATAGGAATAACAAAACACAGACAGACAAGCTTGGTGAGCCTAGAATCCAAAGAGCCTTTGTTTGTCACTTTTTGATTGACAGCCACATGTGGGCTTTTGCTGTCAAACCAAAGGGAGCTAGCTAGCTGGTTAGGTTATGGGGATTAAAGGGCCAAAGTAAACTTTGCGAGTCCTTGTACCACCAAAATGTGTCCACGTGGACCTGTGCGCGTCAACTGTGCATGTATGTGCGGAGTATCAAAATAAAGTGGTAGTGCTTTGAGCTCGTCCGCTTAGACACATCCGCAAGAGGAGAAAGGGAAGTGTACGTGTTCGCATCTACGCATTTTGGTAGTTTTGATACTTTGGCCTTAATGCCCCCTGACCAGAAAATGTAGCAGTAGCAAGCCAGTATTAGTGGTGATAACTGAAAAATCCGTTTTTGATTTGCTAACTACAAAAAAACACAAGTCAAGAGCGCTTGTAGCTGCTTGCGATTCAGTGTCTTGCTCAAAAGACACTTCAGAAGGGTGAATGCATGCTTGCAGCGAAGTCCTTTGATTTCTGTCTCCCTGTGTGCAGCACAACATCAGAGAAGACCATTTTGACCTTAGTGCAGAGTCACAAGGTGTCACATACGGCTGAACCATGGCTGTGTCCAGTACTAAAGATAATCTGCTCTCGGCCATCATGCTATCTGTCCATCATACTGGAAACACATTCACAGTTTAAGTCCTTAGTGGCTTTGAAGATATTGATTTCTGGATTGACTTGGATCAGGGTGATTAAAAACACTCTGACTCACAGTCATGCCCTCCTCACTTCAACCCCAAATCTGTTTTCCTTCCATAGAAGGCTTCACTTACTGAACAGGGCCATTGGCTATCTCTAGACCTGGGCAAAGGTCCAGAGGAAGTGTGAAGCTCCATAGAAAGTGTGTCTCCACATCATAACTGTTAGCCAGGTCCAAAATGATCAGAAGTGTTGCTGCTTTTGACACAGCCTTCCTAAATTGTCCTCAGTGCATGTGTGTGTGTGTGCGCGCATGTTTGTCTGTGTATGTGTGTGTGTCTTTCTAGAGAGCAGCCAAAGTCACATAACTTGTGATATGTTGGCACAGCATATCACATGCTTTCATGTGACCCATGTTGCAATGAGTGGACTCACTTCTACCTATAACACCATCTAAACTTCCTCTGAAACGTCTGCAGCAGGGCTATTTTTAACTGTTGTGTTTTGCTCACTGGTCACTTTATTCATGTTGTTGTGTTATTTTAGTCCCGGCGTTTTGTCATCAATGTCTGTTGCCTAATTCACTTGGGTTTATACAGCTTAGTAGTATTTATATTATATTTATGTTGTTGCCTGGTGGTGTCTATGTTGGACCTGAGGTTACCTCATTTTTAATCTAGCTTTTTTTTTGCACTTCACCACCACCCCCACCACCACACATTCAACATGGCTGCTCACCTGAAACAACCTGTGCATTACAAACTACATGCTTCACATTGAGTGATTCATCTCGGGGTATCATGTTGTAGTGTGGCTGTGACCAACTCTGACCCGAAAAACAAACAACAATGTCATCACCATAGTTCTGATACTCTGGGTCAACAATTCTGTACAGCTGGTACATCGGTCTTGTAAACAAATGTCTTCCTGCACCTAGCACAGCCATAGTCTCAATTTTACATAGGCCTACTGTATAATATCAAAACAAGAATATTCAGTTACATACAAGCCCAATTCGATTAGAGAACGTGTGGCATATGTCTAGTTTCAGGCAGGGTATTTTAATATGTACTGTACGCATACATAATATCTGGCTACCAAGATATGAGCTATATTTGATATAGGCTAAATGGACAATACTTGTTAGCGGAATTGTTAGCTTTGGTCTTTTTGTTGGCTATGTTGACACTAATATACAATTACACTGGCATGATTGTATGACAAAAAATCTATAACGCGGTAGCTGTTTGTAGCATAGACAGACCCCATATCTCTTCATCAGCAAACTATAAAACCCACAAAGGAAATGACTCGTTTGTAGCAAAAGACCAGCATCAGTAGAAGGCTATAAGATTAGCCTTTTGTGTGTCACATATTACAGTTAGTCTGTGAGTGTTTTTAAGTGCAGACGGTGCTATCAGTGCTATACTTCTCATTGGTGAGTACATAGGGTGTAGCTATTGTTTAAATTAGTTTATTTGGAGCCTTGAGACCATGTAAGGTGATGTTGTCATGTCTAGTTGTGGAGAGCTTTTATATGTTGGACTGCGAGTCAACTGCAGTTGAAATACATTTTAATTAAGACTTTGTGCCTTTGCATTTTTATTTTTACATGAAATTCCAGCAGATTTTTTTCTGTAACTTAATTTGGTGTAAAGCAGCACTCTGTCGGTCTCTACCGAATGTGTTCTGGACAGGGGAGGCATATTGTACAGCAGGTCAAGGCACAGGCATGCGAACCGCCATTGGATCCTTTGGCATTCACTTCAAGTTAGGGTGCACTATGAGGTTTTTAGATGAGGCTTAAAAACCCTGGCTTGGAAAATTGGAGCAAGGACAAGTACATGTAAAACTCCCCCCTTCTGTAATAACCAGGGTGTTCTTTATCAACAAGCTTATCTCCTGCTCAATTGTAGCTGCTGTCTAACTGTGATTATATGGCATAGTTGTTGTATAAGCACATATGTTCAGTCAAGCTTTTCTTGATGAAGAGCATCTAAGAAATACATTAAATTCCAGGAAACATATTTTTTCGAAACCGCAGTCGATGAACTACATGTATAGGTTCTGAACCATGGCTGCAGCTTTACAAATCCCCTACATGTTTCTTGCATCACTGCAGGAAATTGCTATAGTGACACTGTCTCACTGATCTCTCTGATAACAGGCTCTGTTTCACAGGGTTTTGGCGGCGATGGGATGGACCACAAAGACGAATATGGTTTGTAAACAGTGGAGACTCTTAGCATTTCTTGTCTTGGGCCCTGATGTATTTATATGAAGAATTTGCAGTGTTGTGCATACTGAGTCTGATACTATGACACCGTGACTCAAAGCTTTATCTTACACAAAGTAAACAGGTTGTGAAATCTAATGTCTCAGCCACACACACACACACACACACACACACACACACACACACACACACACACACACACACACACACACAAACAAACACAA
>JAODLI010001947.1:0-10880 GCA_027575585.1 Percopsis omiscomaycus
GAAAGGGGGGAGGGGGGTGGGGGTGGGGGGGGCATTGACCCGCAAACACACCTCAATCACTGTGCCGCCACGCTGAGTACATTAGCATTCTCCAGCTCCAGCTGCATGCAGGAAGGCCGGGCCGGCGCTGATGAGAGGACCATATGAGCAACCCCCCCCCACACACACACACACACACAATCCAAGCAATCCCACCAGCGCAGAAACGCTACTCTGCGGCCCGAGCGTGACCGTCCAAACAACAAGTCCGAGCCTGAAAGAAGACCATTCCTGCCCGTTGACATCATCGCACGCGCACACACACACACACACACACACACACTGTGATGAGAGTGCACGCCGCTGCCTTGTAAATCCCGAGGCACCGCTCATCGCGTGCTGTAGCTGTTAGTCTGGCCGTAAGTCTCCCATATCCTGCCACGGAGAGGGTCCGTCAGGAGGGCCATGATTCAACATGTGCAGTAAACACCTAGTTCTACGCCCACGGTGACAAGAGGCCCGCTGAAGCCGAAGCCCGACGGCAAATCAAATCTAAAGCCGTTTATTGAGCGGTACTTGTGACCAAGCACTTTTACGGTAAAATAAAACCAACCAAAACAAACAAACAAATGCAGATGAAACATGCACAGATTAGTTGTGCGTAGTTATAAAAAATGATTTCCTTTAGAATGAGCATAATTAATAAGCCTCTCACACGTTCAATTAACTAGATACTGCTATATATTGATGGTACATGATCGTACAGTAGATTTGACAGCGAGATGTGTGACAAAGAAAAGTCTCCACCTACCTACCCATCGCGGCCATGCCAGCGTGATGACAGTGGTCATGCGTAAAAAAAACACACTGCATGTACCTGTATGTACACGTGCGTCTGTGCGTGCGCGCGTGTGTACAGTGTATGTGAGCGTGCACGAGAGCAGCAGGAAGCCCTGTACTAGCGGGGCTGGTGTGTCACCAACAAGAAGATACTTGAAAAACAACTTAACAGGCAACAAGATATTCACGTTTTTAAAAAGGTTATTACAAATGTGGTGTAAGTGAAACATGCAAGGGTGGCCTTCCACTAAAACTTCCACCTGAAAAATGGCCACAAAAGATGAACGCACCAAAATAAATCGTGCAAAAAAACAAACAAAAAACGCGGGTAAGATCATTTCCACCACAAACGCTATAGCATCAACAGGAACAGATGTTCCGTTCGTTACCTGCAAGCGGCCTCCCTTATTCTCAGACCAGACATCAGCTTGGTGGGCCACATGGGGGCCCACGTCCCTGTCTGTCCACAAGTCATGCCGTCCACGGGGGGCCAACGAAGACCTCTCCCCCTCTCTCTCCAAGCCCACTGTGTCCCTCACTGACTTCCTGTTCTCTCTCTTCTGTCTTCTCCCACTCTTGGGCTGTCACCCACTCTCTCCCTCCGTCGCCTGTTGTAAGGTCTAAGGGTTTAGGCTACTGCTCCGTTGCCGTCTGGCCGTCTCAGCGACGCCGGGCCCATATGGTGGTGGGGGGGGTGACGTCCGAGGCTGGGAAGCCCCCCCCCCCCCACATGGAGCTAATCCCTGGGAGTTTAATGACAGTAGACCTCTCTGGTGGTGGTGCTGGAGCCCTGGCTGGAGACTGGAGTCATGTGACCAACACTGGCCTAGAGGCTCAGGAGAGGTGGGAGGGTGTGTGGGGGTCTTGGTGAGTGGGTGTGTGTGTGTGTGTGTGCGTGCGCGTGCACAGTAAGTGGCCAGTCGCTCGTGGAATGCAGCGTGCACACACACACACACACAAGAAAGCGAAGCTGGCGATTGGAGAGCGAACGCTGCCCCCGTGGTTGTTACTGCAGGACAGAACAGATGTTTTCACCCTGCCCGACGTCCAACCGCAGCCAGCATGCAAGCGCTTGAGGGCAATGACGTGGCGTGCGCGCGCACGCACACACACACACACACACACACACACAGCGCACTCCTTTTGTATACGAATTCAAATGCGTATAAAAGAATGTACAGTACAATTGTAGGACAGTGCACATACAAATGTGTGTTTCTAGTGTGTGCGTACGTGGTGAATTCGATAAGTTACACAACATCCCTTTAAAATCCTCCTTCATACTTTTTTATTTGCTTGGCTGTCTTTAATCGTTTCCACGGATTTCAATTTCAATTCCATCACTCAAAGCGCGGCCTCACTTAATTATCTATATGCTAATCAATTGCCTCTGGAGGTCAAACAGGTCCAGGTCTATTTAAAAAATTGGACGTCCAATTAACGTGATTTGCGGGTATTATCTCCGTGGATACGTTGACGGACTGAGATTTCCATGGCCCTGATGCGAGACAAATTACAGGCCTGGAAATCCAATAGGAGATATGAGTGAAGGCCTCGGCACAAACAAAACAAATAACTGAAGACCTGAGGAAAGGTGGATAGTGAGCAGTTCTTTAAACATACACTCCTCGATTGCATTATAGTGGCCCACCTTTCTTCCCCAAAGAAGCCCACATTTTCCCAGCTCACTGTTAAGGTTTTGAAACAGACCTCCGGCTGCAGGGGGTGTTGAACTAGATGTAAACACTGTAAGGGGAGGAGTAGAGACCACTCAGCACTGTGTGTGTGTGTGTGTGTGTGGGTTCAAACCAAAACGCTTTTGTAAAGCTGGTTTTAACCACACGGGTTCAATCCAGACTAAAGATTGTACCTTTAAGAGGCTACTGTACTCGTGCATGGATATTAAAGCACTACTTTTGTGTGAACACAGAACATGTCCGCCGGCCATTTCAAACCAGCAGGCAGGCCAGACACAACTAGGGCAAGGCTTCACAGCAAGACACTGAGTAAGGAGTCCTGGTGACCGACTTCTTTTCCCGCTGGCTAGTAAGCTGCTAATTAAAGTGACCACTCTGGTGTCCCATCTGCCAGTGCGGGTCAAGGCCTCGGATTATTGGCTGCAGCGTGAACTCGTTAATCCACACATAAGGACCAGGTACAGGCACTGTAAACACACACACACACACACACACACACCTCGCGCCCACTCATACACATTACAATAAACTGCCGGCGGTGCTTAAACAAAGATTAGGACTTTAAACAATGACATTGAGTCTGAAATCCTTTTTTATCCTGTTTGTGTGTGCGGAGGCAGAGGCAGGCGCCTCTCAGTAAGTGGAAGAAAACAAGCCGGCAAGCTGCACCCTTGTGGTTCCCCGGGGAGACGCCAAGCCTTTGATATTTCCTGGCCTTTTGAAAATTGCTGCAATCCAGTGTAATGACAATGAGAAACTCTGGGGGGCAATTGGCGTCATCTGAGCGGGTTCGGACCCGGAGGGGGGGGTGAGGGGTGGTCTGTCTCCCTTTCGATAAGCACTTTTTGAGCACATAATGGGACCTTCGTCGATAACCACGAGATATAGGTACAGTGCCAGCGGTCGCCCGGCGCCCAGAGAGAGCTATTCACCCGGGGCGACGTTTGCCATGGCGACGGGCTCGTTCGTCACAGCGGGGCCCGGTACACAACCCAATCAAGGACGTTTTAAGTTTTCGATTTTTCTCTGCAAATAGAACTGAGCTCTTGTACACCTGTCCTATCTACTCACCGCTCCAGTGAACTATTACACACTACCGGTTAGTGTCCCCTGCAAATGGAGCTGTTCCCTCTTGTGTTGCATGAAATAACAACATTAATCTACTCATAGTTTCAACAGGGCGGATTACGCTTCCAAACAACCTGAGGGAGGGTTATTCTGATGGGTGCAGGTGTGGGATTAATGTGTGAAGTTGTTTCCATTAAGGCTTTCCTCTTTCATTCATTGAAAGACCTTAGAAAATGTCATTAGATAGACTGTTAGTCTGTAATCATCCACAGCCGTAGCCTAGAGGTTAAACAATAAGGTTTCGCGACCGGAGGAATGCCATAATTGCCGGGGCTGGTTGAATAGCTGGTTAAGGGAAGGGAATGAATAAAATCCTTTGCCCTTTCTTTAATGACATGCTATATGTTGGGTCAGTGCCCTTGAGCAAGGCACTGACTCCCTAAAAAAACGACGGGTGAGTTGCTCCCATTCACATGAATGCGATGCATGAAGGGTCGTTCCACATTCCCCGTGATCGATACATTTTAATAATTCTAATAAAATTCTCAAACTGCTCCGAAGACAGCGGCCATAACTTAGAACATGCCGCTGACTTTAATGCTACAACATCAATAGCACATTTTAAGTGTGTGATAAATCTGTGCAAAGGGGGGGCTTTCATTTCTTTACTCTCTCTCCGGCGGCGGCGACCTCCTCTGCATTATAACTCGGAGGCCATTAAAATGTGCAGGATTTTCTCCGCTGACTTAATGAGAAGATAAGCAGTCAATGCGAGGCCCTCAGACCCGTTTGCATAAGCGAAGCGGCGAATGCCTATCTCCTAATTACGGCATAAATTCGGCGCGAAAGTAACCGCCGACGACTGTTGATTCGCCCACGGGGGGGCCGGGCCCGGTGCCGTGCCCGGTGCCGAGGCCCGATTCCGTGCCGTCGCACTTGAGCGGTTTCGGGGAGATTGGGGATAGGTCTGAACTCTTCAACCGGTTATTTTATTTTTTTAATTTCCTCTGTCTTTCAACAGTGACGAGACACCAACAAGGTCAACGTCACCTTCAGTAATACCTTCCCTTTCCATCTGAATACTAAATAGCGGAAGGTTTTAACTAACAAAGTATTGCAGGAGGTGTGGAAAATGTTTAAAAAGGTCCACCTCACACCTAGGTCACAGCTGTGCAATCGAGCGCATCACTCCCATGAAGTAGCAGGGGAATAGCTTGTTAGTACGGGGGGGGGGGCAGGTCGTGGGTTCGATCCCCAACATGCCTGACCTACCTGTGAGCTTAAGAAAGATGCTTAACCCCTACCTGCTCCTTGATGTGTAATAGTACTCACTGTAAGTCGCTTTGGATAATAGTGTCTAAATGCTAAATAAGTCACCTGTCAAATATGTGCTCGATAACATGTCAAATGTCATTATTTCCCTATTAAAACATACGCCATTCTGCAAATAAGACGGTGTTTTTTCCACACAGTTTAGGACTTTCATAGAAACTACAAAATGAAAAAAAGAAGAAGCTTTTGAAGACTTGTTAGCGCAGGCTAGATCCGGGTACCAGTTTGAAGTGGAGCGGAGCAAAGCTGCAGGTCAAAACTACCATCGCAGGGTGGTGTGTGTGTGAGAGAGAGTGTGTGTCTACCTGGAGAAGGGCTGCTGTAGTGAGACCATCTGGGCCCGTCCCAGCTCAGACTCCTCCGTTACCTCGCGGAGGCGCTTCTCGCTGTCCAGTCTCAGTCGTCTCTCTTCCTCTAGCTCGTGGATCAGCTTTTCTCGCTGTGGAGACACATGCGGGCGGACAGTTACGCTGACACGCTGACAAGGGATCAATCTGAGTGGATCTTTTAAGCACACAGCCCTGGCCACATCTTTAACTTTTCTTTTCTTTATAATTCTGTAAAAAAAAAAAGTTTGACGCAATATTTGAGTTGTTTTGGGTGACTTGGCGGTTAGCAGGACAACAACTTTACCAACTCGAAAGAGAACTAAGACATAAACTGTCGTTACTTGGAGAATCATCAAAACATCTAAAACAGGAAGGCCCCACTTTTACAGCAAATAACCTTTTCACAATCCCCACCCAATTTGGTTTCAGCCTTCAAATAGCACAGAGGAATTGCTGCGTCGGTCGACAAATACTGTTTTATGTAACACAGTAAAGTTTTCAGGGAACAACACATTTCTGAAGTTGAACAGTCAGGCCAAGCGCTACAGTGACACCTAGTGGTGAAATACAAAACAAAAGAGTATTGACCCTAGCTGCAGGGAGCCTCAATTCTTGTTCTAAGCCAATAGGCCACCTCCTCATTCTTAAATAACTCCACCGTATGGCATATTAGCCCTAGAGACAGCACTCCAGCTGATAACACTGCAGCACAAACTGACTGCTCCAACTAAAACATAATTATGAGTCAGTTGACCACAAAAAAGACGTCTAGAAAAGTGCTGACACCAGTAAAACAGTTTTACAAAATTACCCTTTTTTTTTCTTCCTTCCCACTGCGACCAGCCTGTGTGGAAGGCGACCAATAAACAGCTGCGCTTCGCTGTACAATGACTTGGCAGCAATTCCACGTCAAAAGCAGTTTTTAACTCAGTAGAGCAGTTAGGAAGAGGGAATATTAAACCCAAGTTACCATTAAAACTAGTCCGGGTGCTCGGCGTGGCCATAAATCCCGGGCTGCTATGTGGAGCATCTCTTTTTATGCAACCGGGAGGCTCTCCTGTCAGATGTAATGGCCTCCGTAAATCCACCGCTACAGAGGCATAAAGCACCCCTTCCCGACGCCAAGAGTTGGATGTATGCATCTGGACTACAACCAAACTAGTTTCTGGCCAGAAGTAAAAACATTTAAAGAAGAAAATTATTTTTTGTTACTTGTTTGGCAATCGCAGGCGAACTCTTTGCCAGTGACCTACTTGTAGTATTCACTGCCTTGGCTAACACAACAACTGAACAAAAGAACGCAAACATGACTTATCCTGCCCTAATCATAGGCTAATCTCTAAGAAAGGAGTTTTAAACCCCATAATCCGGCATCAATAAGCATCAAGGTATGTTTTAACGACAGCTGCGTGGCATACTGTGTAAGCGTGATATACAGGTATGTGAATAAGTGGATTTTCCTTTATTTATTTGCAGGCTCCTGAATGTCATACGTGTGGGCTTTGTGTTAAGGGGGCTGGCCCGAATTACCACAGTGGGAACAGTGATGCAGCTTTTTAGTTGCCCACATCGATAACACCCTCTGGGCTTAAACCACCGAGCCCTCCATGTCTGATGACAGCCCCTTCGCCAAGAAACCCCACAACAATAGTTGATTTACAGCATACACTGTGCTAAAAGCCTTCTATTGGTTTTGTTTAATATACCATTTCAGAAATTTAACAAGGCTTACGGATATTAAATCAAACCTTGTCATATCTTTATGTGGTCAGAAATCCCCAGCAATACATAACAACTCTTTCACAGTTGAAATGTTTATTGTCTACGCAGCCTTCGTGGCAGTTGGCAGTGCCTCGAGATAGACCGTGTTCTCTAATTGAAAGCATATTCTATATCAGGCCCGGGCTACGGCTACAAAGACAGAACACATTTAGCAAGAGCCTGGGAAAGATGCCACTGTGTCAACACTGAGATGAGATGACAGCAACCCTGGCAACTTTCTGTGAGAACATTCGCTTAAGGTTAATCCTTAGATTGAGAGGGAAATCCTCTGGTTTGCCAGCCTGTCATGGTGCTAGACTGTGTTGCAGCATTGACGTTCTCCAGTAGAGGGCAACCTTTTCCCGGGGAAACCTGACGGCAAGGCCAGGCCACAAGCACACAAAAAAGGCATCTTTATGAAAATGTAATCTATAAAAATGACACGCTTTATTTCACGCCGTCCTTTGTAGGCATATAGATTTGACAAAGTCTCAATCGTGCCTCAGAGGATTAACTTCGACCCCAGCCACAGACACGCCTGGCTTCATTTCATGGTTAATAAAAAAGAAAAGAAAAAAAAGAAAAAAGAAAATTCAATCTGGAATCCAATCTAGATATGACAAAATTACCCTGTGTTACCTATACAGCTTTTTACTGGCAGAGTGAACGGATAAAAGGATGCAATTGAATTGCTACAGTAAGTGTATTGAAGCCAGGGATGAAAACGTGATAAATTAGGTAGAGTACATTGAGAGAGCAGACACCTTACACTTGCTGCGTGCTGCTTTAGAAATTGTGATACAGTGGCACCGCAGCCCGTAATGCAGCGTGCTGTGTAATTGGACAGTATTAGATAGTAATGTTGGTCGTCCCAGGCGAATTACTGGAGAACTCTAACCCCCCCTCTCCCCCACCCCGATTCCCTCCTGTGACCCACGGAGGCTTCTAAATTAATTAGAAGCCTTGTGCCTACAATGCTGCCCCTCTGTGTGTGTGCGTTTGTTTGTCCATGCGGTCTTCATAAATAATTGTGTGTGTGTGTGTGTGTGTGTGTGCATGGGGGGGGGGGTCTGTAAAAATGTCTACGTGGCTATCAATGCTGTCTCTGTAATTGGATGTGTGTGCGTGTGTGTGTGCGTGTGTGTGTGCGTGTGTGTCTCAATAATCTCTTCATTACAGACCCCACCCCCCCCGGTCAGAGCTCTTTGCCTAATCAAAGGCTCTGGGAGCATCTTTGGCTCTGTGCTAACTCAAACACAGGGGAGACAGCACACCGCGCCGGTTCTGTTCATAAATAAATAAAACATGCTACTAGCTTGCGTGTGTGCAAGGGTGTGTGCGTCGGCTAGGCTGTATCCAGACGAAGGTGTAACGTGGGCAGAATTTGGCCGTCCGGCGCAGGACTCCAATCTTTGTCGCGGCGACCAACCACGAAAAAAAAGTCCCCATTTAAAAAAAAAAAAAAAAAAAAGCTCTATTATTAATATGCAAACAGCAACTTCCCGCACAATGTGCTAATCTATCTGGCATGTGTTTCTGCGCGGACGATTTATGGTCAAAGTGGAGGTGAGAGCCGAATGGCGGCGTGCTATTGGCTAGTGTAAGCCCCGGCCTCCCCTGCGGCCCCATCAATTCAATTATCACGGGGGGGGGGCAGTGTGGCTTTAGTGCGCACAACTTCTCATTCAAACCGCCGCTGGCGCTATAGGAAATAATGCACACAAGCCACAGGAATATGCAAAAACACAGGAGTGGCCCATTTATCATTGCCAAGGGACAACCGCCCCCCCCCCCCCAAAACGCACACACACACACGGCACAAGTGCGCAGGAGGTTGGGGGTGAAGGGGCCGTGGGGCGATGCGATTTGGGCCTGGCTGTCAGTGCCTGTCACCCAGTGAATGTGCCCGGCGCTGGGGGACCCCCTTCACGGCCCTCAGCGCTGTCCACGGCTGATAAGCCAAATCTACACAGACACACCGTCCCGGTGTCCCCGGCCACTACCCTTGCCCACCCACTACCCATCCAAACTACACCAAGATGTACCAAGATGAAAATCACATTTTATTCAAATAAAAGGTGATAGATACATTTGTTTGGGTGAGAACTGATCTTATGCTAAACCTTGGTTCCAACAATTGGAGATTAAAACCATACTGGAGTAAAGTGGAACCATGTAGCCTTTGTTTTTTTTTAGCAGTGCATAGTCGATAAAGATATCTCTTGCGGGGCCGTCGCCAGACCCTGCACGCTGTCACACACCCTCCAGACAGCTGTCAGGGGTCTTCTGGGAGGGTTCCCCCTCGTTGTGTATCCCATCGCTTAAAGTCCCTGGTTGTCTGCTAGAAGCCACATTGTCCAAACGTCAAGTCTTTACCAAAGTAAACACTCTGCCACGTACGCACCGTGAGTCATTCATGTTATTCTATGGTAATCTGCAACGGTTTAAAATCTCCGACACCAGATTCAATTATTTGGTAATTCGGATAAATTCTGAGGCGAATTTCCTCTTCTAGATTTTTTATAAATCACTACTCTTATTGTTGAGTTTCATGAACTTTGGCACACATAATTCCAATCCTTTGGACTGTGATAGATTAAGCTCTCTCTTTGCTAAATCTATCTCCATACGTAGAAATAGCCGATTTGTATGTTCTAGGATCCGTTCTCTGAGTCGAGGATCTATTTTACTACGCCGTGCCACCATCTCCGCTATTTTTCATAAGTCATATCTGCGATGGCTGTTTGCTTATCTTAATTGCATTTTCGACACACGTTATTCTGCTGATATTTCATATTTGGATCGCTTGGAGTAAGTCCCGCAATTAATTGAAGCTGATGAGAGAAACGATAGTTTGAGAGCTTGCAGACAGATTGCGCACGGCAATCAACTTAAACATGCAGGGGGAAAACAGCCATGCGCGCAAATCTATGTGTGAGGTTCATTATTTGCCTGTAAAGTTCAGATACTGTGGTGTGTCCACGAAAGCCAAAGAAAAATAAAGCCGTTTTCTCACAAAGTGAGAGCGTTTATTTTTCCATGTTGTTTAGACAGCCGTTTCCAGTGGGTCGTAATGTTACCCAGAGATTTTAAATGGCCTTTTTAATGGACCTGCCTGGCCCTCAGAAGCAGAGGCACTGCCTTTACAAGCCTGCTTGTGAACTACTGTTTTTTTCTTGTTTTTTTTGTGTGCCTCTGACAGGAAACCCAGCATCCTGCCAGAGAACCGACTTAGATTGTGTTCTCAGAGACGCATCAAAAGGCAGAACGGGGAAGGGGGGGGGGTAACAGGGTAGCCCTGCCCCGCGCCACGCCTACAGTATGGTTTTGGGGTGTGAAGAATTCCAATGAAAAACCCCCAAAAGTGGCAACAAGCCTCTGAATGACCGGTTTGATTGTCATCACGCAGGCCAGGCTTGCTGAATTAGACATGGGACGCCACACTTTGAAGCCAAACAAGAATAAACATTGATCACCCGGAAAATTCCCCCAAAAGTCCCCCCCCGAACAATCTGAAAACAAAAGACTTTTGTATTTAAGAACTGGCAACCGCAGCTGAGTTACTCAACGGGAGGGCCAATTAAAACACCGGGTCGCCGCAGTCAACACCGTTGTTAATGTGGTTTTATTGACACGCGCGGCTACAGAAACCCACGCGGGCGTGATGTGTGCGCCGGCGTGGGCCCCGGGCACATTGTAAAAGACTCGTTTGGCTTTCTTTTTTCCCCCGTCGCAAGGCTCTCGTAGCAGGTTACGGTGTCTCTGATCGCGCTACGCGGTGGATGCTAAGGACTACGGAGTGAGGGGAGACAGATGCAAGGGTGTGTGTGTGTGTGTGTGTGTGTGTGTGTGTGTGTGAGAGGTTGATTTTCAA
>JAODLI010001948.1:0-10878 GCA_027575585.1 Percopsis omiscomaycus
TATATATGCAATAAAAAGCAAGTTTGAAGGCTATACATTCAAACGATGCAGCAAGCGCACAGGTATTTCATTGACAGTAATGGCAGACCTAGATGACAGCAGCCTGGCCAGTAGAACGTGGTTTATTTAAATATTTGCAGCTTGATGGTAAGCACTGATTTCAATTGAAAAAAGTCATTGGGTTGATGCCAGGTTTCACTGAGAAGAAGCAAGTCCATGTTTTTCTCTAGAATTACCTCAGAGAAGCAAGCCTTTGTTATTTACAGTAGTGGCCGAGTATTCGACACTTCTTACATTCGGTGTTCTTAAAGTTTCGGCTGGACATAAGAATACATTCATAGATAACAGTTCAGCACGAGTGTACCTTATGTTGCTATCAGATCGGTCCGGTACATCAGGCCTGAAGATGAATGTCAACAGGTGTCCAGTCAAATAGCCAAGGCATACCCCAGGTATAACTGCAAAAAGAACTGCATTACAGATCCATGACAGCCAGGATGAAGCTCAACAAGGCCTAGCAGATAGGCAGGCTTTCAGGAACTGTGCATACTGTCCATGGAGCATAAACAATCCTTGCATAGGGAGCAGGTCCAAGGGAAGGGTGTCACGTCAACCAGGAATGTAGAAACCTGTGAATACATAGACTAAAAGAAACATGAAGTGTACATTAAGATGTAGCAGCAATCAGAACATCATAAAATCATCCAGCGCAATGAGTAGTAAATGTTGTAGTGTTAAGTTAAAGATGTACTGTAGATTTTTTTTTATCTGGAATGGAATGCTAAATTAAAGATTACAATGATTTTTGACAAAGAAAAACTTTTTGAGATTATTTATTATTTAAGTCACTGAAGGATTAAAAAATGGATGGTTTCAGGTTCATTTAATACAGTGAACGTAGAAATATTTGATTACGCTCAGATTTTTATCAAGGTAGCTACAGTACAGAATGCAGCAGTAATATTTCGAACACTTTGTACCTACAGTATATGTTGAAGACGCAACATAAAGGATAACCCCATTATAGCTGGCCAAGCCTACAGTCTAGGCTAAAAATAATAGGAGATAGGGGCTTTGTTAGTGTGATACAGTACTGTAAGGAATAATTGCCCAAGGATATCAGATTAGAAGATGGAATATTGGGTTTTAATTCACTTTTTATAGGCTTGCTTATTAGATAGATTTTAATTTTGCATAATGCTTGTTGTGTGCTGCTTCTTTTTTCTTCAGTTAAGCCATTTGTGATTTCTGCATTTATTGAAGTGGCGTATCAATAAAATGTATTGTTATTGCAATGTGTGACTGAACCTCTAATTTACACTAAAGTCTCATCCAAGTAATGCTCTTATGAAATTTCAGGTCGATGAGGTGAGATAGGATGAGGTGGGGGACAGCAAAGACAAAACGCATTTAGTAATTGTTCTGTTAACCAATACAAAACAACACAACCCTGAAATATGTTTTGTAACAATATATAGCATAACCATGGTAGTGCATTTATTTTCTAAAAAGGTCAGTGTCACACAATGCTAAGACCGTGACAGTAGACTAAACATAATATGTATCCAGGCAGGGTGGCATTTAGCAAGTTTCAGGTGTTAAACAAGGCTTAGAAGGTTGAGCATCCAGCTGTGCCTCGAAACAACTTATTAATAGTCACGCACAAGAATGCAGAGAGAGAGAGAGAGAAAGAGAGAGAAAGAGAGAGAGAGAGTACATAAACACAAACAGCGAGCGCTGTAGGGTTGAGTAGGTCTTGGAGGGGCAATAGAGGAGGCAGATCTTTCATTAGAGAAGCAGCATGCCTGATTAAGCACCTAACGGCCACACGCACACACAGGAACAAAGGATCAAATATACACACACACAGTGCCAGCTGGTCTAATCAATGATTAGTAATTGGACCTATAGGGAGCACTCCATGGGAAGGGCAGAAGAACCTTCTGACGCATAGCGAAACAAATGACTGTGTGTGTGTGTGTGTGTGTGTGTGAGTGTGTGAGAGAGAGAGAGAGAGAGAGAGAGGGAAGGGTTAAAGTGGAAACACAATAAGAGAGGAAGGATGAATCAGTGGTGTGAAATTAAACAAATGAGGATGATGGGGCATTGTGAAGGTGTGTGTATGTAACCCACCATTTGAATGCATTCCTCAGTGTGTGTGTTTGTGTATGTGCGTGAACAGGTCAGCGAGTGACCAGTAAAAACATCAGAAAGCTACATCGACCATCCTATATCGACTTCTGATTCACTTCAAAGGGAGCGATTCACTTTGATATACAAAGGCAGCCACCAGACGCCAACAACAGAACACCTCAACTGGCCATAAAATGAAATCAAGATTAAAACACACACACACACCTCTCTGAGTGGTTCATTTAACAACAGAAACCTCAAAAGTCCTAGCCAAGGCCTCCACCTTATCGCAACCCTACCGGCCAAATTCCAATAAAATGTCATTTGTGATATGGTTACACTCGTCTCCTCAATGCAACTTGTGTTACCCTGAGGTGTTCAGGCTCATCGAATTACAAACATGGGCAAATCTCAAACCTGAGTTAATGTGTTCTGGCATTATCCAATTAGCAAAGATGAAAAAACAAGTGTGACTGTTGCACATTGTCACTTTGGCAGGAATCGGCGTATAGGCCATTATGTCTTTTCTATTATATAAGGAGATATTTAGGTGGCTCCAAAGGCGCTAAAAGGATTAGACACCAAATTGAAATTCTACTCATGCAGATCAATTGAATTAGTGGCAGTTGGAGTTAGGATAAGTAACACATTTGTCGGACTTATAGGCCTAAGATTTGACATCAACACGGAACCTCTTTGTATATAGAGCATATTAATCTATAGGCCTAAATAAGTAATCAATCAAGCATATGCCTATACACTAACAAGCCTATTCTTAGTCTTACATAGCCATTGGCTTATTGCTATAATGTGTATGGTTTTAGAATTACATGAATGTATAGCCTAGGCTATAAGTATACAGCATTGGTCTATAGTGTTGTCCAACAAATCCTAATGAAAAATACGAAAGTTAAAAGCTAAACATAATCTGAAAATGTTTTCTGGTTGAAAATATAGAAAAGAGTGTGCGTTGTCTCTTGTGTTAAGTTAACGCGTCCTGACAAGAGCGCGCCTCTCAGCGCCACTCCTGGCTCGTGCGCTCTGACTGGGGCTGACGCATCCCTTTGGCAGAAACATGGCAGACTGTGAAAAGAAACAGTCTTCCCTTTGCTCTCCCTCTTTCATTTTACCTCCTGTTTTTGTCATCCGTCGCCACTAATCTCTCTCCAGTGTGATAGTTTGGGTCCCGTCGCCTCCCTTTTTGTCACGCTCTGACAGGCATGCGTGCACCCCAATTTACCCCATGCGCGAGGGGCGGCGCGGCGCGAGGGGTTTGATCAGGGCCCCGCGTCCGCGCGCTGGTTTCAATGAGCCGCTTCATTAGCTTTAATAACCGGAGCGTGCCAACAACTGTCAGAATAGGCAGCCAAAATCTTTCCACGTGCTCAAGAATGGAAGGCCTCATAGCACGAGACAGCAAGGGTCCTCGCGGCAATATGGGGTCTATTATATTTCATAATGGCAATCTTTCTGTTTGTGTATGCACACGCTGCGATGTTTATAAAGGCAGGCTTGGCTGTTAAAACTGAGAAGACCCCCTGCTGGGTGCGTCAGGACACGGCGCTTAAACGGATTAGATTGCGCCCAGCGGATGTGTGGCTTGCCAATTACTGTCAGTCAGTGTCAGGGTTTCTTCTCGAGAGTCGTTCGGCGTATTAAGATCGGTGAATTTTCATTTTACTCTCGGAAACGGCTATTTGGAAGCCTAATCATTTTATTAAGCATAGTAAATTGAATCGTGACATTCATCCTATTTTATAGCCTACTAACCTTCTTGCTCTAGGCCTACTGCTGAAAAATATATCCCTAAGATATAACTATATAGATGGACGAATAGGCCTAGGCTACATTTCTCAAAACAAAAGTAGGCCTATTATTTATTCTCGTTCGCTTAAAGCCAGTCTAGTGAATGGTGTCGACGTGTTGGTGTCATGCACCTTCTCTGTTATCCGCAGGCTGGACCAAAGGTGCTCACCGAGACGCGTCTAATCCTCTTTTGATGAACTCTGTTAATAGACCTCCCGTCAGTTGTATCAAAAAGGGAACTTTGGCTCTGTTCACTAGGCGCACACGACCCTCACCACGCCCCCAGAGCATCCAACACATGTCCCCTCTATTGCAGCGTTTTTCAATAAATTCGGCGCACGCACGCACGCAAGTTTTACAGACGCATCTCGTTGTGGAAGTTGAGAAAGTGATAGAACTTGTGAACTACCACAGCTTGGCAGCCTTTCGCAGACGGTAGACGAGAAACAGGAAGTGCAATGCCACCGCGCCGTAGGAGTCTCTTTGCGCCCTACATCTCGAGGGACGCAAACGGCACAGGTACCACGGCCACTGGTGGTCTCAAACTCGCCTTAGACCTCGCTGGAGGATCGAGTCTTTCCAGCAACATCGAGGCGCTGGTGCAGAGAAGCTGGGTGGATGAGAGGGCAAGCGTAGAGCGCAGTGGAGTTCTCTGTGAACACCGAGACCCCCGCTGCGCTATCGTGGAGCTCCGGCTAGGCCCCGCCGGGGGACTGCGATATCTCGAGCCGGACAAGTGCTCACTAGAGCGGGCGCAGAGACGACGCCGCCTTGCTGCAAACGCCAGGGAGAGGAGGAGGATGCTGGGGCTAAACGTCGCCTTCGACCGCTTACGGAGCGTTATCCCCAACCTAGAAAGTGAAAAGAAACTGTCTAAATCTGAGACTCTTCAAATGGCTCAGATTTACATCGCTACTCTCAGCGACTTGCTCCAAGAGGGGCCATGCGGCCCTCAGCAGGTAGCAACTCACCCAGAAAGATCACCGGTGAGCTCGCTCACATCACATAGGGCAACACTCCCGACAGATGACCTCTCCGGTAATTTAACGGGCCCGTGCTCGGACATTCACATCACTACAGGTAGCGGAGGAGTGACGCGCACAGAAAAGGACGAGAGGAGAGATGCACGAGGAAGCAACGGCAACACGTGGGAAAGAACAAACGGGACTAAATAAAATCCAAAAGGACCTCATGAGAGGTGTTAATGACAGGCCTGGACCATTTTACTACAAGACTGTTAAATACAAAGTTACAGATTGGAGGTGTAGCCTATGTAGGCAACATTATAGCAACACCCAAGCGCTGTAGCCTATATTCTGGATCATGAAATGTGTAGTTTAGATATTTATCTATAATTAATCTGATCTGGTTTTGAGTGAAGCTCATGTTTATGACCATTAAAAACAGCCCAATTCAGGTAAAATTTCTGTATAAACTGTGTGTACCTTATATTCGGTAATTGCCAATTAAAATAACTGAGATGAAGTCTTTTAAAATAATATATTAACAGTCACATTTGGCAATCCTCATTTCTACTCTTGGAAATGTTGGAGGATGCCCATTTCCAGTATGTCAACAATTGTTAAAGTAGGTTAAACACCAAACATCAAGTCAACAAATACAAGGATATACTGAAAGTAGCAATTTTTATTCATTTTAAAATTATGTACATGTAACCAAAGACATCATTCTGGAAATTGGTACAAAGAGTGTAATTCCTGCAGTTGACTTTGTAAGAACCTCTCTGCCTGTTGAAACACACAAGTGGGAAAAAGGCTGTATAAAATAAAAAATAGAATCAGATTCAGAAAAGTAGAGTCTAACGGTCTAATTTTTTTTTCTTATTAAGCAATCTATTTACACAATGTATTTACAAATTTGTTCGATTCATTCTTCCAGACGTCTGAATAAAGCTCTTGTAAACTCTTGAGTGTGTGAAGGTAAGTTATATTTAACAGCAGCTTGAAACATTGCCACTGTGTGTGTGCAGAATGACAAGAAAGCAAAATCAGTAGAAAGAGAAACAAATGAGTGTGTGTGTGTGTGTGTGTGTGTGTGTGTGTATATATATATATATGTGTGAGAAACCAGAAAACCAGCCAAGGTAAAAACATTAAACCATAACCACAAGTATTTCAGAAGGAAAAACAAACACAAAACCACTTTAGACAACTGCCCAAGAATTTTAAATAGGACATATTTTTGGGTAAATGGGGACAAACCATTTGCAATTTATCCAACATTTTGGATAATGAAAAAACATTTATTAGTTACAGTCAAAATCAAAATAGAATAATGTTAACTATTTGCTTCAATGTAAACTTCACATAACACATTTTGGGGCAGTAAAAATAACCCCTAAATAAATAAATATTAAAATGCTAACAATTATAGGGCAAAATCACCACCTGAACTTATTTAGCATCCAATATTTGTTAAAGACAGAAGGTCCCCACCTCCCTGTGCTTACCACTTTCTGTCAATAAATGACTTAAAATTACCTATAATCACTCAAAAAGTGCCATCATTTGGTGTAATTATGATGCCATGAATCCTTTGTCATTGAGCAGACTGGTGAATAATTCACCGGGGAAAATTTGAGAAAAAAGGAATAAAGTAAAATAGCAGACACCTTGATTCTGTCATACTGTCAGAGACGGATTGAATAATGAAGATATAAACCCAGTAGCCTTGTTTATGGGCCTCCATTTTCTAAGCCTTTCTGCAATGAAGTCTAAACCTGCAGCCTACAGTTAAGGCAAGTAAGACAGTAAGCAGTTCAGCTTGTTTAATGCCCAGTTTCCTTCTAGCAGGCAGATAACATAATAACTAAAAAAATCTCTGGAACAACAGGTTCTGACCCACGGGGCTTGGTTCCCATTGAGACACTAACTTTGATGTGGACCACAGGGTGTGGAAAGGGTAAAGAGCGGAGAGGTTGACTGATTCTTAAATGTTTTCCTGTTTGGGTAGTTTTCCTTTATTTAATTTCAGGTAAATTCGACTACCTCAGGTGTCATTTTATAAAATAAATGTAACTGAAACCTATGTAATGGCAGCTTGGAAGTGTTGCAGAAAATATTCTTATCTAAAAAGGATAAGGCCAGCGTAAGTTTATATTTTTCTTAAAGTCAAAAGAGCCATACTGTTGCTTTGGTCAACATAATTCAAGGCCATTGTAGTTTTTCCTGAAAAGACTTCATGGTGTTACAGCGATTAGCTTTATCTTTATTTTGTCTTCTTTACACTCAGTTTTAACGGAAAGCTAATCGCTGTCACTTCATAGGGTAGTTTCAGAAGAAACTATAATGTCCTTGTTCACCATTATGTATATGTTTTAATTGAATTGTTCAGATAACCATTTCTCCTGTTCTATGGCTTGCAAGATATGAGCTATACCTGCCCTTGGCTAGATTGACTACACATGTTAGTGGGAGAAAAACATTGTTGATTTTGGTCTTTCTGTAGGCTATGTTGACAATAAGAAAAACTTAAAATCAAATTTGTACTTCCATGCAAGTAGTATACATTTAATTAAGCTATAATATGACTTCAATGCCAACACAACACTGTGATGTCTTTAAATACTTTGATATGTCAGAAGTCAAAGATTGCTGAAGGCCTCTGCACCAGGTAATTAGTGATCCTCCTTAACAATTTGTCCATCTGAAAATACTACCCTCTCTCAGTTCAGCCCAACCAGGCATGCAATTGTGGCTCAGAACTTTGACCTGTCGACCAACTTGAGAGACAAACAAAGATCCGAATGATGATTTATTTGCCTCAAATCACCACCTTCTGACAGACAAGAGAGTACAAAAATAAATAAATAAAACTAAGATTACAAAAACAGCGGGAAAGAATCAAGACGGCCGGGTGCAGTCGGGTCATTGGCGTGTTCCAACTATTTCAAAGCAAGAAGTGAGACTCAATCCTCTAGTTAGCCTCTCCTCTCTCCAGTTTGGTCAAAAGACAGGGGTCTTTATCAACTCTAGACGTAAAGCCAGGGACCCCGAAGCTTTGAAGGCCCAGGGAGAAACACGGGCCATTGACTCAAATTTGTGATCGATCGATTCTAAGGCGGATACTTCACAGGGAGGTGAAAATAAGAGGAAAATGGCGAGGATTTAGAGATAAAGTTGACTCTAATCTAACAGCAAAACCTAGACAGTTCACAATGATGCTCTCTACACCTTTTAGGAATAGTGGAAGAATACGGACTTTGAGCCAATGTTTAATAAAACAGGGAAATCATTTAGAATATCTTTTGAAATTGGGGTATTTCAGGAGCCAAGTAAAAGCTCCATGAATTCAGAACAGTAAAGTAAATTAATCTGAAATCCAAATATTGCAGATACAGGGCGGCAGGGGGTTTATTTACATGAAATGTGTCCTTTGCTCCTCAAGAAGTACAATATTTGAATAATGACTAAAGCAAAAACAAACAACAATGGCTGATGAGTGGCTTGGCTGCTGGTCTGGTATCCTGTGGTTTCCACAAAGAAATACTGAAGTGGGGGCTGGAGACAGACTGACGTTCCGCTGCCAAGACAGACCTCAGCAGGTCAGCCAGTGCTAAGTCTTAACGAAGTGCTGAGATAACGGCGGTTGCGTGTGTGTTTGAGTGTATGCGTGTGTGTGTGTGTGTGTGTATGTATGTGTGTGCAACAAACGTGCCTCTGTCTAGCAGTGCTCCAGATAGTCAATGACTCGAGAGATGGACTTCTGTCCGGTGGTGCCAACGTCACACTATAGGGGCAGAGGAGAGAGAGAAACAGTGATTTAAAAAAAATAAAAAAAGACAAAAGGAAGAGAGAGAAGGAATAGAGGGCAAGAGAGCAAAGGAAAACAGCACAAGGAGAAAGACAAGTTATAGATGGAGAGAGAGAGAGCATGGGGGGGGGGGGGTCAGGGAGGAAAGAAGGAGGACAGAGTTCAGTTACCACACACATACAACACCCCTATTCACTCACAACTACCTAATTACATCTAACACAGCGCTGACACGCATGCAAGGTCACGTCACTCAACGAAATAGATTTTCAGCACAAGCGCAAGATTTTTACCAGATATTTCTTTGCTAAATCCATTGACAAATTACCAGCTATATGAGGGGGAGTGGCAGGATGGGTCAGAGACGATTGGTTACAATCCAGAAAATATATGTCATACCTAGGGCAAAATCTGACTGGCTTGTTTTCCACACATTTAGTCAGAGATGACACATTTTAAGTTTAGTATAGCCTTTTCAGACAACAACTCACCAGACAACTGGACATACTTGAATTTTACGATAGGGGACCTTTAAATTACATTCAAGTGGGTAATTATCAACAGTTAAATACTGACAAAAACATAGAATTTCAGATTATCAGACAAACCACCACAACAACGAATCATCATTTTGGATGCTTAAACAGCTACTCTGGCATACTTACCGTGAGGTTCATGAAGTTGAGGAACTTTTTGAGCATTTCTGTCATAATGGAGAAATCTCCTTTTGGCAGGTTTTCTCTAACAGTAGTCACATTCATCTGGGGCAGAAAGATAAAGACAGACAGATAGAGAGAGGTGATGGGAGGGAGAGACGGGAAAAGGTTATTAGAACAGTCATCTCAACGTTAACGAGGTAATCACAGTCAAACCGTTCAGGGAGGAACGTCCATTATTGTGCAAGTGTCGATTACTCTTCCTCGGGGCAGAGTCATCATTTGGCAGAGAGGCGGTTTCCAATAGCGCTCTGCATATTTGATGACTCCTTCCTGAATCATTAGCATCGCATTTTGAGCATTTGGACAAAAGAGATTGGAGCCAACAAATGCTTTCCTTTGTTCTGTCCATCTCTAGAACAAATAATTCTGTCTGTTCCATATTTTTCCAGTTGTCCTTCGATTTTGTCTATTCTTTCTATAGCTCCCTCTTGCCCTTTTCAAGAGAAAGAGATGAAGAGGGAAAAACAAAGAGATGAAGCACAAGGGGAGGAAAGACATCTAAACAGAGCTGCTAACCTTAACACAGATGATATAAAGTTAACTCTTGTTCAGGCTTTGTCTAAATTTCATTCCCGTCAGTCACACTTCAATCCCTCCATCTTCCTCTAACACAGCCAATGACCATTTCTGAAGAGACACACACACACAGCCAGACAGCCTGTTGCTTTGCTGCTCAGCTCAAAAGCCAGCCCATAAAGACAGAATAACACAACAGCCTCTCTCTCCCCTAACAGCCTTTTCAGACAGACAGCTGGCTGAAAACTCAACACTGATAGGCCCACAGGGAGGCTGTGAGACCGGACTGATATCCATATCAAAGATACGCTTGGTTAGCAACCAGCCACCTGAACAAAGAGTAGTGTGCGCCATAATGGGTGTATGTGGGTGTGTGTGTGTGTAGGTGGGTGTCGCTAGCATGGACGGTGTGTCTGCATCAACAGTGTGTCTCTCCATTGGTCAGGGGGACGTGTCTTACCGGGCTCCCCTGGCAGAGACAGCCCAGTAGCAGTGCTGTGTAGGAGGCAACAATACAGTCCTCCATGTGCTTCCCTGCGTGCTGCAGAGCTGGAGAGAGGAGAGGAGAGAGGGCGGTAGATTGAGGATGGAGAAATGGGGAAAGCAGGGTCAGGAATAAGAGGGTGTTAGGTAATAACCAGAGTTTGTCAGAGAAAATAATGAAGCAAAGAGGCGACAGGCTACATTTACTTTAAATGAGATGACATTTGTTAAACTGTAAATGTCAGGGTGCTCAAAATAAGAACAAACAAACAAACAGCTCTATCCTGCTCTGGTGTGTGTACAGTAGTACGCTTTGGACTGTGTGTGAGTGTCAAAACCTTTTTAGCTCCGTAGAAGGTAGTAAATAAATATTACCGTAATTTCCGGACTATTAAGCGCACCTGAATATAAGACGCACCCACTGAATTAAAAAAAATAATATATTTTG